>VXBT01001731.1:206168-279475 GCA_013400235.1 Oriolus oriolus | reverse complement strand
GCCTGGGAACCGGGAGGGACCCCCACCCCCCTGGGCCTCCTCAACAGAAGCAAAAGGACACAAAGCCACTTTTGCCCTTGCAATTCACTTCCCCCATCCAAACTGCCTGGATTTAGCCACAGATTTTAGCTTTTCTTGATGCTACAAATGCATTGACCAGTGTGAGCTATGACTCACTGGGGGCAGGGAAGGTGGGGCAGCAAAAACCACTTGTATACAAGACTTGAGGATCTAAATGAGGGGCCAGGGGAGGTGAGAAAATCTTAGTGCTTTGGCAAAATTTGTTGCTGTGAAGTACTAATTTTCTTTTACTTTCTTTCATTATTTCTGCTGCCTTTTTCAGTGAAGGGATCTCTTCCCAGTCCCAAAACCCTGCTCTGGGCTTTTGTTGTGGATAATGAAAAGTTGGTGGAGGATTTTTGTAGTTAGCTGGAAGAGCTCCATACCATTTTTCAGAAAACTGTTGTCATTACATGATTATATAAACTGTGTAGCTTTTCTGCTATTTTTTGAAGTTTGATTCACTTACTGAATTACTACAGTGACACTTAATCTGGTCTTAAGACAAGGCCTTTTTATTTAATATTATTACAAGTCCTTAAACCAAAGTATGTATAGATGAATTCACTATAAAACAGTAAACAAGTTCTTTGAAGCTGTGAGTTATGAGAGTGTGTTTGAGAGATTTACATTGTTTTTTGTTTTTAAATGAGGCACGGAAAATTGATAAATATAAAGGCATCAAGCTATTTGACTCCAACTTGTTTAGAATGATTTATGTACACTTCCCATACCACTGCATCCAAAGGTCTTATGAAGTAGAAGGCAGAACCACTTGATTTCAAAAAACCTCCATGATCTTTCCAGAGTGTTTATGAGCCTAAATAACAAGTGTCATTGTGCAAGGTAACTCACTAGGTGTGGAAGTCAGTAGAAGGTTGCTTGTTGACTCCACCACATTTTAGATCAAACACTGGAACAGACTGATCTGATGGGTTGTGGAGTCTCTGTTGGAAATAGCCCAAGCCTGACTCTAAACTACCCTGCTGTAGTTAACCCAGCTCTGAACAGTGTTTTCCATCATCTTCCTAAAATCAGCTGTTCCGTGATATTGCGTAAGAAAAAAAAGTTAACGTCTCAATCTTTCACTAGAAGAATGAGGAGATGAAATTGCAAAATTAGGTATTTAACAGAAGAAGGAGAACTTAAAGTGAATGTTACATTTTTCTTGGAATAAGTCAGGCTTTTCTGATGTAGTCTGATGAAATAAGAAGTGTAAGGATGACTTCATTATTGTTCTAGCAGGGGGTAAAGGAAGTTTACAAACTTCTGTTATTCTGTGTGCTGCCTATAATGGGGAATGAGATTTGCCAGCTCGGCATGTGATTAGCTTCCATTGGACATGTAGCAGAGATAGACATCCTGGTTCTGACTGTCCTCATTCATGATAGATTAAATGTTGGCTCTCTCATTACCAGATAATAGCTTACATTTACCATCTGTGAAATAAGACATTCTTACTCCAGTTGTCACTGGCTGGGGGAGCTCTTCTCTGTCTGCTTTCACAGCTGGATGTAATGCATGTTCTTGCTGATAATGTCAGCAAAGAGATCAAGCACAGAAATATCCTGGCTCAGACTTCGCCAGGTAGTGAGGTTCTTCACAAAGACTTACCAGTGCCATCTTCGACAACATGGAAGATTTATGTTTAGTGCTGTAAAACTTGTCAGATGTAAGCTAAAGTGTAGGTGTGGTTTATTATCTCCTCAGACTTACTACCCAAGATCTGAAAAGCTATTGTATCTAAATACCAGTCTTCTCATTGTGATTTTTGTTGTTTTTTGCCCCTGCCCTACAAGGACAGGAGTAGGTCTTTTGTTTCCCCATCTCGTCTTTGAAACAGCATTGTCTATCCCTTTGTTACTGGTGTCCAGTTGTGATTCCAGCTTTGGGTGACCTTGGTGCCCTCTCTTTCACGCCCATTTTCCGTGCTGCTCTGTGCCGGGGAGGTGTAGTGTGTTGCCTCACAGCTGGTGGCAGCTCTGGGCTCCCCCTCGGACGGGGCACGGCCTTTGCATTCACTCTGCCAAGGCTGTGGCAACTCTGGCACTGCTTTCCAGGCAGTTTCCCCAGGCAGCAGCAAGGAGGTGGAGCACCTTTAGAAGCTGCATGGGAACTGTCTGGCGCTCTGGGGCACGGGTGGCCCGTGCTGGACAGAGCTTTGCTGGCAAGGTGCAGGTGTGCAAGGAGTGCCAGGGTCAGTAGCAGAGTGTGTGCGCCTGCTGTCACACCAGCAGGAAGATTTTGTCTTCAACAGGATGAGCCTCTGGATTGTGAAATATGTACCTGGCCTTTAGCACAGGTCACTAATTGTAAGCAATATGAGGCATTTGTCCTGTGCTTGCTGATGGGCTGAACTCATCTCTTGGGATGCAGTGAACAGCCCAGCTGAGCAGGACACATTTACTTCTATTTTCCTCTCAGTGCATTGTTACTGAGACTGCTTTCTGCATGAAATCTTATCTAGCAGGAAATCGGAAGTAATGTATTTTCTGCCATTTGTAATGCTGGCAGACAGTGTCCTAATAACCTGCAAAAGTGAGATAGAAATTGAAAAACTGGGAGCTGGATGAAGTTAGGACATCATGTGAATCAGTGCAAGGACTGTTGCTGTTCTGAAATGTTTCAGTTAAGGTGGTACAGAGGCTGCCAAATGCAAATTGACCACCAAGGACAGAATTTCATGGCCAGGTGCTTGGAAATAGTCTTCTTGAGGCAAGTGTAATGTCCAGGCTGCCCTGAGCTCAGGTGTCCTCCAGATACCTTGGCTCTGTGGAGGCCTCCAGGTCCCATCCTTAACACTGCCTAGTCAGCTTCAGTGAAAGTGAAGGACAAGTCTTGGCACAGAGAAATCAAGAACCTTTTTGTTTGGGTTGGGCTTCTTTGGGCAGAGGCTCTCATATGATGGTGTTTGCAGTAGGTCTCTCACTTCTGGGCCTTCTGGCTTCAACTGGGAGCTCCCAATGTTTATTCCCAGTGCGCAGAGCGCAAAAGCATAAGAAGCAATTCTCTTCTTAAAGAAGGTGATGTCTGTGCCCTCCCAGAGGTAGAGGGGAAAGGGTGTTAATTTGCTGTTGGAAATACCTGCACAGAGTCAGCCCTCAGCCATGAAGCCTTCCTCCCCAGCTTTGTGCAGCTTCAGCTTATTACTCCTGGGGAAAAAAAAAGCTTAAATTCAAATATTTTTCCTGGTTTGCTCCACAGTGAGCCTGGGTTTATTCCCTCTCACATGAAGGTATGCATAAAAAGTCTGCACATCTGCTCTGGAATCTGGGCAGGTTTAGGGTAGTTAGAGGATCAGTTAAACCACCTGATTTCTAGACAAGCAAAACTGTGTATCCGGAATCACTGGAATTATTTTATTTTATTTTTAAGATTCCCTTTCCTTCTCTCTGTCATATCATGCACAGATTAGTTCTTCAGAGAGTAATTTGAAGACAGTGATTGTGTGTGACAAGAAGGTACAATGTGAAATGTGTGGTAATTTTGTTTTCAGTTAATTAGAAACTTGAAATCTCTCATTACTAATAAAGCTTCAGGTTTCTGTTCTTTGAAGCAGACAAATTTCTAATCAGGCATAATTACTGAGAAGAGCTCCTTGGTTGGATCCATTAACTTCCCCTCCTGTTTTGTAGTTTTTTTTCCCCTTTCCTTTTCCTCATGTCTTGGCCTGAAGGCAGTAAAATATATGGCAAACCTCCAATAATTACCTGAATGACAGATGTTTAATAGCTTTATAGTGTATCTGAGTGAAGGTTATTAAATCTGCTGCACTGAGCTTTTCAGCTACATCTATTTTATTCTCTGTCCATACAGAACTTAAAAAAAAATTCTCTGTGCAAAAGAAGTATTACTTTCCAAATACATGTTAATTAATTGTCCATTTGTATTCATGCTGGACATAATTTATGAAAAATTCTTACAAAGTACCTGCCCTTGAATGGTTTTCTGGGTAGACCACAAAATGCAAATGCCTCCTTATTGTTAGATTGCCTTTCTCTGTGTCACTTTGAAATTGTTGCTTTCTCCTGAGCAGTGAGAAATGATGTATTTCAAGTTACTCATGCAAAGCATTTTCCGTGGGGACCTTACTCACTAATTCCCTGAGCAGCCTGAGGTCTGCTCTCCTCACGTCCAGAGCTGAAGTTTTTCTGGCACTTTTCCTGCTGTCACCAGAGATTTTAAACTTGATGGCTCTGCGGTCAGTGTGGCCAAGACAGCCCCAATCTCCGCTTTGCTCATGAGATCCACTCTGTTGACAAGGAGGGCGTCTTTCAAAGTCTGCTCCCTTAGGGCCTGTTCCAGAAAGTTGGCTTCCAGGTTTTTTAGGAATCTTCTGGCCCAGAATGTACCAGCTCTGTGATGTTCTCAGTTAATTTCTGGAGAGTAACTCAGAATGGCTTTGTGGATGTTTGCTCGGGTAAAAGCAAAGGGCCTCAAGAACTGCCTGTAAGGTTAAATGAGCTGCAGTCTGCTGTGACTTGCTCAGTGTCGAGTCTAAGTGTGATCACTGTTCAGCAGAATTTCAAACGGGTTTATGAAAATTATCCCTTGAAATGAAATCCTACTGGGAGAATCTGCTGCTGGCCTGTGCTCTGTTTTTGCCCGTGCCCAGTGTCACCTGCAGGGGTAACAGAATTGCTCCTGAGGGTGACTGCAGATTTAGACAAAAAGTACCTGGTGTTAGCCAATGCTCCTCGAATCTGTGGAAGCATTTGCATTTAGATAAATGCTTTAGGTTCATCCTGGGTTTTGAGCTGCTTATTAAGGCTATTTTTAACTTTTTCTCTGTCTTTGAAATGCATTTTCCCTCAAGGTTGGTTCAGTAAATTGCCACATTTCTTGAAACAAAAGCAGGCATCTCTAGTTAGAATTAGGCAAATAAGCAACATAGCTTTGGCTGGCACATGTGGCATGGATAAACTGGCTTTTATCTGATGTTTCTCTTCCTTTTAGTCTTGATTTAACACTCAGTTTTCACTGTTTCCTTCTTTCATCTTGTTTTTTTTCTCCCTTTGTCTTCTGTCTTGTGTTCTGAGGCTTTCTAAAGGATAAGACTATTCAATAACAACCAAGGAATAGTGAAGTTTTCTAATCAGTGATTTTGAACAAAAGGAAAATAGACTTTAGTGAATAAGTCATTGAAAACAGTATTAAACAGTATTGAAATTAGGAAAAAAATGAAGGCAAAGGTGTTTATGAACCTGAGCCTGAATAATTTGAACTAAGGGGTTCAGAAAGAAGGCAGAGTACCAAACTAAGCTGCTTCAAAAACTCAGGAAACCTAACCTCTGTCCCTGGCTTTCCTTCAGGGCTCTGGGAAACATTCTCTTGCTTTCTTTCATTTTCCTTACTAGAGTTTTCATTGTAAAATATTCCAAAACTGTAGGTGAAAGTTCTATAATAGTAGTAGTAGTTATCTCCTGTGTGGTATTTACTCAAGATGAATTCCTACCAAAACAATTTGCCCATTTGCTGCCTTTCACTGCTCTTTGCTTATTACACAGGTTATGTGGGCACTTTCTCCCCTTCCTTAATAATTTGCTGAATTTTCTTGTACTGTACAATTTAAACCTCATTTAAGCAATGCAGTGTACAAACCATATCATCCAGAATTGGAAAAAATATCTGCAGACATACTACAAAAGTGAAGTTCTCAGGACTTAGTTCCATTTTGTTATAGCTGGGAAATGGAGATGTTTGCTTCTCAAGAAATAATCCAGTACTATAAGAAACCCTGATTGCAGTGCCAGTTCCTAAACCAGCTAGTGAATGTTTCCCTGGTGATCACATAGATGCTAAAACAGATTTTATGGCTTGATTTATAAGCAGAAACTGAAGCAAAACCAGCTTATGAGTTTTTCCCTTCCTTAATCCTAAGAAAGAAAGGAGGCAGAGAGCTGAACTGATAACTTAGAAAAAATTTGCTGTGAAAGGGAATTTAGCACTCTTTCTCCTTAACTGGTTTTCAGGCAGAACTGAAGAGCTGCTACTCTTACACTCCTTGAATACATCAGGCTTTAATGTTTGAGCTAAGATCAGAAACAGGCGAAAAAAAGGTGTGTGTGACTTAAGGGTTGCTGTAACTGCCCTGTGCCTTTGCTGATTTTTGCTGTGTATTGAGCACGTGCTCTGTTGGTAGAGCAGGGTCTTGGAGGAACTTTCTAAGATGCCTCCAGATAATGCATCCTGAATATACACAAGGCTTACCCTGCACAGAGATTTACGCTGCCAGGCCTTGCCTTGATCTGGGCCAGTTCATCACTAGTTCAATATTATGTTCAGACTACTACTTAAAATTGCCCATCTTCTGCATAATGCCAGCTGGCTCTGGGCAAACCTGCCAGGAGCTGAGTCCCTCCAGCTTTCCTTGGCTGTGCAATGTGGGTCAGCTTTGGAGTGTGCTTGATACTGCAGCAGTTGCAGTAGATGTGTCTTGCTGGGTCTTACCTCTCCCACCTTTTTCTGCAATTAGAATTAGCTGGAAAGCAGAGGCTGGGAGGAGAAGTTAATGAAATGAGAACATGCAACTTCTTAATGAATTATATCTAAGATAATTGGTTAATTACAGAAACTTGTTAATTCCCCATTACTGGAACTACCTTCCCCTGATGGCATTTTTGGTAACTGATTTCTTTATTAAAATGGAAGTGTTGGTATGTGCCTTTCCTAAGTCACAGCAAACCCACAAGATAATGTGCCCAGCAGCTGACGTCTTCCTGAGCACCATTACATAAAGGGGACCCCAGACTGGGGAGTCTCTGAAATGCAGTGAGCTGAAAATATATTTATTTCCTACCTGTTGTTAGAGCAGATCAGAACTATTTTTCAAGGAACTTGTTTTAAAATTATGCCAGTGGGACCTAGGGAAGGGATCTAGTTTTATCCCAAACGACTCCCTGGAAGACAAGCATCCTCGCTGGCATGTGAAGAAATTGGCAGTGATTTGCAGAGCTCTGAGAGGCGGAAATTTAAAATTTGGTGACATAGTTATTTTCTAGAGCTAAGGCTTACGCTGATGCCAGTGGTTGTTTCATGGCTTCAATTTGCCCTGTTGTGTGTTTCACGCTGAACTTCACTCTGTAAGGGCCCCACGCTGTGACTTCCTAGAGCTGCACAGCACTCGGTGCGCTGGAGGGGGAGAGCCCTCGAGGCAGTGCCGTTACCTGCCCGGAAAGGGGAGCAAAGCCAGAGCTCAGGGCAGGTGGGCCCCTGAACACACCAGGGCATTTTGGTGTCTGTGACTTGGCTGTGGTTTCGAAATTTCTTCCCGGCACAGCAACCAGGTTTCTGAAGGCTCGGGCTAACATACATCTTTCCTCTCTCTTTGTGACTCCCTGTGGCATGTTAGGAACAAGAAAGGGCTGGCACTGAACACCTATTAGTTATTGCTTCACTCATGTGACAGCATTTGTGTGAGTCACTGAGCAGTAACTGAGGAGTCCTGTAACAGTGGTGACACAGAAACACCTCAGCAAGGCAAGAAAAATGACGAGAGGACAATTCCAGTGTGCAAGTGGTGTTGACTTAGATATGCCCAAGAGAAAAGCAAAGGTGATAGAAATAAATAAATAGAGGTGACCAGCAAAGCCAAACTACTAGATGTTTTATGGATAGCCAGGCAGAATACAGGTGTGCAGAAAAGGACTTCCCACACCGCCCATGCAGGTCACGTATTGCTGGCTCTGGTGTGTCTGCAGCCAACCAGCCCCACCCAGCCACACCGGGGCCTGTGATGCCCTGGTGATGCGTTTGTCTGATACAAAGAATGATGAGTTGGTCCTGCTTCACTGCTGCGTGGATATGAGTGGGATTCTGCATCCTTTCCCTCCAGCTCTCTAAGCAGGATCTGGATTGGAGAAATTGGTCTCGTGAAGGCTCCAGCTCAGCGTTTGCAATTCATCACGATCCAAGGTGCAGCTTTACTTTCAAGTACAGCCCCAGTTTAAGATTTATCAGTTTAGCTTTTGTTAGCACAAAACAGGAGCTTGTCAGCTTTGTGGCACAAAAAGTTGCAGTACTTTGGAGTTATAGCAGAGACCAAAGCAAAGTCAGCTGAGTGTCTGTGCAGTTAACATCACCATAAACAAGTAATAACCAGAATCCTCAGCTGACACTTAAAGTTTAAGGCTGTTGTATGGCATTTCCAAGTCTGTGTGCTGTCTAATGCCTCCTCCAAGCACAATTACTGTATAAACTGAACAGAATGTATTGAATAAATATGCCAACTTCACCTTCTCCTTCTAGAGTTATAACAGTGAAATTTTAGTAGATTTGAGATTATGTTAATTGGTAAGATGCTATTTCATTCTTAACTGACTCTCCTAGCACTCTTTTGTGGTTCAGGAAGATATATGTGTATATATCTTCCACTGGAAAATAGTTTATATCCAGGTCTGAAGAAACCTAAGTATTAATGCTTACTGGTGCTTGTATCCTAACAACTACAGGCTGCCTGCTTGGTATCCAGGAGAAACACACAGGAATTGAATTTTCTTATGGGTTAGCACAGAAGATTGCAGCTTTGCAACCTGGGCAACAAACTAGAAAATTCCTTCCTGTTTAGATCAGTTATTTTAGCAGAATCCACGCCAGTTTGCCCATGTGTGAAATCGAGTGGTTTTCCACTTTCTTGTTTTGATGATATTGGAGCTAGCCACTGAAACAGGATTAGTGCACTTTGTGGAACTGGATGGTTTGAGAGGCTTGCAAACAGTTTTGAGGCTCACGAAGCTTCACATATTCACAAATATTTTTACACATCTTCTCCAAAAAAACCTGTAATCATGATGTATGAATTTTCCATGATGCCTTAAGATCCAGATGCATTTTTCTTCTAATCTAAAAGCAGTCTCTCTTGTAAGCAGCCCATACAACTGAAATGGTGAAAGTAGGCAGAAAGACACTAATGCTGCCAGCTTAGCCTCTGTTCCAATGTGGTTGTAGGCAGTAGCCAGTCTGTAAAGGCTGCCCCTGACTGTCAGATATTACACCAAACAGTGGGAATGGAGGACTGCAAATATGGTGTTTTCTCAGCATAGTTCATCCAGCTTCCCTTAAGCAAACTAAACCTTTGTATAGTAGCTCGAATGCTTACATTCGCATCACCCAAGTGCTACAGCTCTCTCTAAGAAGCCTAAACTGGCAGAAAGATGTCATGATTTGCCACAAAATTTTTGCCTGCCTCTATTTCCCAAATGTTAGCCTGCATGCTGTTCTTCTGCAAGGAAGCATCCTTCAATTCCCAAGGCCCGATGAAAATGGAATCGTGCTCAGTAGTTTGTTATTGAGCAGAGTTGTTTGGATGTGTGCTATCTTTTTTTTTTTTTCTCTCTAGAAATAGCAGAGGTGTATCTAGAGATATATCTCTAGAATTCATATCAATAGTTTTGTTCAAAATATGCCTGGAAAATAATCCTTGTAGAAACCCAAGTGTATTGCAGTGCATTGTTTCCTGATGACTAGCAAAAGAGTTAATAGTAATTAGCTACTTGCTGAGAATGTAAAATGCTTAAGGATAGAGAAATTTCAAGCCAAGGATTCTTCAACGTACTGAAGAGTGTTTCATGTTTTACATTAACTAAGCTGTTATCTCCAATACCTCCGGACAACATTTGGCATCATTGCTGGATTTTGGGTTTTTTCTTTGCCTGAAAGCACTCTGAACTGAAAAAGTACTGACAGTGAAATACCCTTTCATTTCATCTAAGTGTATTGCCCTCAAGGCCTGAGCAAGGATGTATTTGAGCAGCAGCAAAGCATGCACTGATGCATCCATAGTTTAATAATGGCAGTTAAGCTTTGCACTTTTTTTCATGAGAATGTAACTTGCAATTAATTAATAAGATTTAGTTTAATTAAATTGCAGAGAGGGCAGGGAAAGTAGTGTCCTCTGTCATACTCATTTCCATTAGTTAGGATGTGCTCCAATCAGCAAATTGACAGGAATATTTAAGTAGAGACAAAGGTTTATTAAACTTTCCAATTAATACTATGGACCATTGCAAAAATATCTAGTTAATTGAGATGGACATATTTGATCAAGTTTTTCTTAAAAAGCTCTTTGGGTACTCCATTGCAGTGTCCTGGAGAACAGCAATCTTCCTGTACCTGAACTGATCAAAATTCAGATTGACAGGGGAGATGGACCAGCACAATTCACAGTGGGATTTGGCCTTTCATCTCTGTACTTTGCATGCTGTGTGTTTGATTTTTATCAAGAAATGTCACAGTACAACTGATAAAACTCATCACACGGTCATTTACATATGGACACACAGGGGAAACTGCTTGGTTCATGGCACCAGGGTCAGGTTTGTGCTGCTGTATAGTAGCTGTTCCTGGAGAACTCTGGGGCAGGAGTCTGTGGAATTGCTGGTATTCTGCAGACATCAGCAGAAACCCTCCAGTCCTGTGGTCCAGTGCTTCCAAAATGCACTAAACTCTGTCCCTAGTTCTGGAACGTGGTTTTACCCCATTTAGCACTGAGATTAGCCTAAGAGGCACATAACTTCTTCAGAGGATGCAATAAGATCCAAAATCTTTCATGCAGATGAATGTTTCTCTTATCAAGGAGCTGGCTCTCAGGTGTCTCACAGTTTTTTGTAAAAAAAGTTGGGCTTTGAGTTTTGCATGTTGAAGGCCTTTGAAGAAATTCACTCACACACAGCCCCAGCTACACTTCTGATATCATCTTAGCCATGGAAATGGAACTGTGATTCAAGAGGATTGTGGAATACTGGGGAGTATTCTGCTGCTCAAGTGTGCATGATACATGCTTGGTCATGGAATATTTTTACATGCACACAAGGGAAGATGCATGAAGGAGGTTTATTATCTAAGGCTGCTGCTTAGCTTTAACATCCTGAGTATAATTCTGTCATGTGCTCTTCACATGCTTTGTTTCCATGAATGTCAGCCTGCCTGTGTTGAGAAGAAGAATTTAAGTAGTGGTGCCACCAGAGGAGCAGTTAAACTGTAATTCGTAAATCAGGGACAGTCAGGTTAAGTCTGAGAGCTGGCCCTTCTACCGAGTGCAAGCTACATGGAGCTGCTGCCACAATCTAATAGTGGGAGCACTGCTGGCAAAACCAAAGCCAGCCCCCTTTCCAGGCAGCCCTCTGAAAGTTCTCCTACTCTCTGTGTGTTTAGAGCTACAGCATAAGCTGCTTTTTTAGCCTTTGTTGCCTATGTTTCACAAACTACTTTAGAAAGTTTGACTTCAGACAATGGCTATATAAATTGGCCTTTTTGTCTGCTGAGAGTTTTGCTGCTTGGTACAGATTTCAAAAATTTTTGGGAAGGTGTAATTTGAGACTATGATGTATCTAAAATAGTGTGGTACTACTTCATAGTTCACTCTGATGTATCTAAAATATGGTTAGTTTTATAGAGTTTCATAATTTTTTCATGACTTTATTACTCTGAACTCCTAGTAGTTGTGGCACTATCTAGTATAATTATGCAAATAACTAATTAAATTAAATCTTTTGAGCTGGGTGTACAACAGGAATACAAATTACAGATGCTAAAATAAAAACCTAAGTGCAACTATTGCATAGATGGTAAAATGAAGATGAAATGCCAGTAGAGTCAACAAGTATATTTAAAGATGATTCCTCATACAACTGTACAGTAAGTGAAAGAAATACAGGCTTATTTAGAATATTGTGTACATGTATTCATCGCTTGAGGTCGCTTAAAAATAAGAAATCTAGAAAGCATGAAAAATGGTGAGAAAACATAGTTTAAAGTAACAGACAAAGAAACAGTATTCTTCAAGTGGAGAGTGTTTTTCAGTGCTTAGGCCTGTTGTTACTGATGCCTTTTCCAGGTATTAAAATTAAGAGAGCTGAACACAGTTAAGAGGGAAAAGGGTTTTACCTCGGTGTTTATTGAAGGACCCTCAGGTGCCCCGAAATGCACATCGAAATGCCCCCCGAAATGCCCCCCGGAGAAATGGCCCCCCACGATGTGATGTGGGTGCAATTATAGGCCTTGCTAATTAGCACATCTATCAAAGATTGCCCAGGGAGGGACTCCAGCGAGACCCCTCAGCGAGGAACCTTCCCCTGGCTGGGCCTGGCTTTGTTTACAGAATGTGTTCTGGAGAGGCCCTCGGGGTCTGGGGTTTTTAGAATGTTTAGTCTCTAACAGGATACTGGGTCTAAGGGGAGTTATCAAACTTAAAGAATTATAACTATGTAGGCTAAAAGCACTAAGAATACATAAAAGCTATATAAAAGTGTATAAATGGGGTATAAAAGGGGTATAGAAGAAAAAGCAAAAAATCATCATGTCATCATTACTAAGAAAAATGTATGACATGACCTTTACTGGACAGTAATTTTTTATAATTCTTATGCAAAAATGAGGGCATAGTTTAATGTGCCACTGGAGTGTGAGTTTAAAATGCAGTAAGCAGAACGATTCTTCAGTTTGCCTCTTAAAAATAAATGGGTAAATAAGGAGGATATCTTGATTGGAGACCACCAGAGCTGTGATGACTCCATGGTTGACTAAATTACACTTGTTACTGTAGTGGAGCGATGGGAACTGTAATCATACTCCTTTGTACATGCCTTGAATTACTCCATAGACCTTCCACGAGGCAATGAAATTAGTTGTTAAACATCTGCTTGGCACAGGTGTCACCAGCAGAGATGTTTTTTAGGGCACTTGGTGTCCTTTGGGGACAATTTCTATGAACCTTCTGGGCTTCCAGAATACCATTTCTTTACTGTCTTTTCATGACTACTTGGATTCTATTGCCCTCAAGACAAGTCTTGACAAGACTTGACTACTCTGGCAGTGAGGCAGCTCTTACTCTGAGGAGCAGGTTACAGTAGGTGATATCTGATTTTCCAATTAACATATCTGTAAATTTATGAGGTGCCTGGAGGGTCCAGGAAATTCCCATAGTTCTAGTGAAAACCCCCGATAACCAGCTTTGTATTATCTTGCTCTGTCTGATGTCAGAAAATCCATCAGGGAGGAGGGACTGTGAGAGTAGTAAAGCACGTGTAGTGCTGGATGGTTTCACTGGTTTTATCCCTCAAGAGCTTTTGCTTTACCAATACATTTGGAATAAGCAAAAAGGCATGGTCAGAAGAAGCATTTTAGCAGTTATCAGCAAGCTGGCGTGCATTGGAAAGACAAGATATTTGTCATTGTAGAAACTGTAAATAATAAGTGCAGTTATGTCAAGTAACTGGCTATGACATCAGTTAAGCAAGTGTAATTTTGTTTTTAACCCATGGTTTGTCCTGCATCAGTTTTCTGTGATGAGAACTTAGGATCTTCTAAGCTTCTGTGAGGCTTAAACTTACCTGTTCATCATTGTTCTCATATACCTAATTTAATTTGAATGTGGAAAAACAAAGCCTATAGGAAAAATGTCCAAGTGCAGAGGTTCTTCATTATTATCACTTCTAATAAAAGTGGGAATGAAGCTGTGACAATCTGATACCCATGAGAAATATATAACATGGGTGAAAATCTACCTGTGATGAGACAATCACTGCAGCCTGACTTGGTAGCAGAGGCTTTGAGCTTTGTGCCTCTTAACTGCTTCCAGAACCTGACAGTAAACGCCAGTGCAAGGGAGGGGTCACATCTTCTCTTGCTTGTGGCAGAAATCCAGTCAGCAAGAAACTGCCACGGCAAAGCACATCTGTCCTCCGGGTTATTTGTGGGGTTTAGCAGCTTCTTTTGGCTGCTTGTTACTCAGCAGTGATGTGTATTTGCTGATGAGGTGTGCTCACCTCTGAGTACAGGTTCAGGGGAAAATGTTCAGCTGGATGTGGGGCTCAGCACAGGTTGGCTGCATGGACTCATGCAGTGGCATTTTCCCTTTTAAGGGAGCCTCCAGAATAATTGAAACATGAGGTTTTCTATTTTTGAGCAGTTTCATGTTGTACATAGTCCCATCCCAGTCCCTCACATCTGTTCTTCCCATGACATGCCCTTATGTGTTGTTCCTTATTTCAGACTTGAAATACCCTCTTTTCCTGTTTTTTCTTTTAACTTTTCACCTTCTCTGCCCTACTCCTCTTTTCCTCACAGCATGTGTCCTCCTCAACTTTCATTGCCTGTTTAAAAGTAGGACAATGAGAAACATCCTGCAGCCTTTCCCTGTCTCCTCTCCTAGTGCAGCTGAGGTTATTAAGTGATTGCTAGCAGTCCATCCAGCCTCAGCAACAGCATGAGAGGACAGCAAGTTCGGTGCTGGAGAACTTCCTTGAGTCCATCTCGAGAGCAGCCACTGCATTTCTGCAAGTCTGAGAGTGACGCGTGATCTCAGAGGAGGCTGCTGGGTTTGACGCTGTGGTTTGTGTACCTGGGTTGATTTACAAATAAAAATCTAGAGAAATAGGTGAAAGCTAGACAGTAGAAGTAAAATAGAGCTTGTCGAGGATATTTAACAGTTGGGAGAGGTTCTTAGTAATTTTTCATTAATTACATATTGTCCCCACTGCAGTTTCAGACCATGCATGTAAACTGTGGTTCAGGTTAGTCCTTCAAGGCTCCGTGGTGTCTTTGTTAGTTGCTGGTCTTCTCAAGACCCGGGTGTGCATTGCTAACACTCACCAACTGTTGCCATCATAAGGTCCAGGGTAAAGCCAAATCCTCACTGTGCAGTGCATGGTAACTTCGAGGTGGGATGTGCTTGTCTGTGCTGCCAACTCTTCTGGAGAAAGTCAGTAATGATGGATTCGATTTCTGGAATCTTACAGAGCTATTCCTGTGTGTTATGAAGTTGATGTGAATTGTGCCAACAGGCTCACAAGAAGGCTGGGAGTCACTGGCTCAAGACAGTCCTCTGAAAATGAAAAATACGTGGGGTCCTCCTGCTTCTTTTCATGGGTCTGTGGGTCCTTTGACCCAACACCCACCTACCATTGTCAGCAAGCAGGGAGATACTGATAGAACAAAGATAGCAGCACCTTCACATGAATCAGAAGAACTGAACTAACAGGGGAATTTTGAAGGAATTATAGCTGGTTTTGCTATGGCAGAAAAATTGATACTATGTCAGGACAAGGGTTCATCTGCCAATTATTTCCCTGTGCTCACACAGCAAGGAAATGGCAGCTGTTCTTTATTCCCAGCTCCCTGGGCAGCACTAATAGAAAAGCATCCAAATTTCTGTGTTATCCAAACTAACTAAGGAGATATTTGTGGTTCCTCTATCCTTATACTGAATGTACCTCTGCTGACAAAATTAAGTGATAATTAGCCAGGGCTTAAAAAAATTATCCTAGCTGGTGTATAACTGCTGGGAAATACCAGTGTGATATGAAATCCAATTAATTAGCAGGCAGAGGGGTCAGGCTGGAACTGTAGTGGTGCAAATGGGCAGGGACCTGAGCTCACTGGCACTGAATGGCTGTCAGTTTAGCTGGAGATTGCATGGACTTGCTCTAAATCATCAATTACTTAAATACCAAACTTCTAAATTTACTCATGGCTTTTTTTTTTTTTTTTTAATTTTAGTCAATAGTTATCAATAAGTGGTTTTCTCAACACACAATTTGCAGGTGACACAAATTCCTTGGGGCTGGTGAGATCCAGAGAAATCTGAGAAATATGGATGGGGCTTAATCACCTGGGGTGAACAGGACAGATAAATGACTGGTGACCAAGGCAAGCTGATAAAAATCCTTCAATTTAAGCAGTAAATATCATTGCTTGGGACTAGGCAAGTTAAAATCAATCACGAGAAAGGCCTAGTTTCCATTTTGGTTTGAATAACTTTAAATCAAAACAGCAACAAAACCCACTAATTTTATGTACACGCAAAAGAACTCATTGGATAAATAGGTATGGAATAGTAAGCTCATACTCCTGATGCTGTAGCTGCCTGCCATGCTGTGAGTGATCTCATTATGCCACTTCTAAAACAAAACAGAAGTGGAAGGGCTTCAGAGATCTGCAGTGGAAATAGATTTATGGGCAACAGCCGTGTGAGAAGACTCTTCAGGACTGCTGAGTGCCAGAAGATCCATAAACAGAACTGTTCTAGGGATATATGAAATAATGTAGTGTACAAGAAGAACCATTCAGATGTTCCTATTTATTCTTTATCATAACACAGTAGCAAAGGAATAGTCCATCAAAATGAGAAAAATCTAATATTTAGAATTTTAAACCAGGCAAATCACAGAATACCACTTGGGTTTTCTTAAAGGTATGGGTATTGAGAACATGTCATGCTGCATTTGTTTTAATGCAAAATGAGGAGACAAATCCTCCTCTTCAAAAGTGTAAATCTGTTCCAAATAGCTTGGTAGTTGGAGAAGCTTCTGCTGAGGGGAATATTATTCTCCGTTTTGCTGTGATTTTTGCACCCTTGTGTGATGCATTATTTTCCCCCAACCACTTTTAAGAGCTGATTATAGATTACACAAATCATTTATATGATTCATCACAGCAATTCTTTTATTACCAGAAAATCCTTCTTGTTAAATGTTATTCCAATTGATCTTTATGAAGTTCCTACTTATATTCTCACAGGGCACATGTTGTGCATACCTTTTCTGCAGCTAATTGAGGCATTCAACTCCTTTTACTGCATGTGAGAGATACGTTCAGTAGGCACTAGCAGGAACATCCATCTCTATTTTCAGAACATCTGGTATTTTAAATATTAGACTTTTTACATCCTCATTTTTTAAGATTTGGCAAAAACAAAGCTTACTGCTTCATTGGTGAGCTTAACCTTGTCTGTATATAACTAGAAAAATGTTCTTCCAGCTGCTCTTCTGCAAAATGCGTTAATCAGTGGCTGCAGTAGAAAACCAGGCAGTTCAGTTTGTGCAATTTATTCCACGTGTGATTCTAGGTAAAATCATAGTCCCTTGAGCTACCTACCTTCCCTGAGGATGACACAGGGGGGTGTTTTTTTGTTAATTTGGGGGTTTTGTGTAGTAGTAGTGTTTGGTTTTTTAATGGGAACAGGACATGGTAAACCAAGGAATTATCTAAATGTTTTGAGGTCTGCTTATCACATTACTCTCTCAAGTTCTTTTCTCCTTATCTGGGAGAGATTTGACAGTACAGTGACTTCAGATCCTTGACAGTTTTAAAGCTGGATGTGTTAATCGGGGAGATATGAAACATAATGTGGCTTTATAGCCAGTTGTACAGCCTGGGCAATGAAAACGTAATGTGGCAGATGCTACAGAGCACTAAAAAGTCCTTTGGTCTAAAGTATTCATCAGGAGAAGTGGCTTTGGTATCATGCCACTGAGCTCTGGGAAGGTAGGTGCCCATGGCAGAGAAGCGTCATAACACATTTGATCTCTTCCTTGGCCACCTGCATACAGAAACAAAGCTCAAATTCAATTAAAGTGCTCGCTGCTTGTTGACTTGATCACACAAGTGTGTGTGAGTACTCTGCACCTCCAACCTGGCCTTACTGAGAGCATCTCTCAGCAATTCAAGTGCACTATTTAGTTCCTGTGATACACAAATCCCGTTGAGATTCTGCACCTGATGTTGGTGTTCACCAGCAGTTTAAGGCAGAGGCAGCATCAGGAGAGGCTGTGGAACAGTGTGCTGGGTGAAAGCCAGCCTGCCCTGCTCACGGGGGACTGCAGGGAAAGGGAGCTTCTGATTGCCTGGACTGGGCTGGAGTGTGGGGAATCGGCAGCCTCTGAGTCCTGTAAAATAAAAGGCGTTGGTGATCTCCATTCGGAACATCCTGCATGGGAATACCAGCATCTAATAGCACGCTTGAGAAATTCAATATTGCATCTGCCATCCATAATTCACTCTGCCAAGTGTTTTCTCATCTGTGCTGATAATGGGGAAATACATCTTTGGCTTGTGAGCAGCCCACAGTGCTGCCCGTGCCAGCAGCCTGGTGAAACACTGCGAGATGAAATGGTGGAAGTGCCTCTTCTGCCTCAGCTGCCTGCAAGGGGGGCTTGTTCAGCCAGTGTGGCCCACCCCGGTGTGGCTCCACTGGAAGTGCCAGGGATGCCCTCCTGCCTGTCCAGCTGTACCCCAGAGGAGCTGCTAACAGACAGAATTAATTACTCTGCAGCTCCTGGGCTGTGCGTGGGTGCAGACATGGATGTGGGAAGTGTGATTTTGTTAACCCCAGCATGTTGTGGGCGGGGGGAGGCATTCAGAAAAGGAAAGCCCTTTCCTCCCCTACGATGTCCTTTATTCTCTTATGCAGTACAGAAGAGGCATTGACGAAAAGCATCTGCATTGGCAGAAGTACTGAGAAAATCTCAAATGTGACTGGTATCACAGGTATTTAAAAAAAACCCACAAAAATTGTGTGAGATGTTGCTGAGGTTAGCAGCACAGTGCTCAGTTGTTCTGGAGCAGAGCAAACTCCTGAGAGAATTACCCTGAGGTGAAAGAAAATAAAACCGTAGGTTACGGTTCAATGCAGAAGTTGCTTTCATGTTCCAAAAAAAAAAAAAAAAAAAAGGCTTGTGAGAGAGGAGGGGGAGAGGTTGGGAAAGAGAAGGAGTGAGAGAGGGGGAGAGGGGAATGTGCTGTGCACTTAGCTGAGCAGCAGGAAGGAAAGCTTGAAACAGGATTTCTCAGCTTCTGATGCCTGGCAGTTGTTTGCAGGCGCACCAGTGGTATCCGTGTGGTGCCTTGCAGGATGTGGACTAAAGGCGAGTCAGAGGGACTCCAGACTTTAGGGATTGTGGTGGTGGTGTGCTCCTCTCTGAAACTTTTGCACTACCTCGGGCTAATTGACTTGTCAGATGGTAAGAGAACTCAAGTTTTCCAGCTCCTGTTTGCTTGTGTTTAAATCTGTGTGAGTGTAGCCACTGTAGGCAGCAGATGGCTGTGGGAGGAAGGTGGTGTCTGTCAGTGCACGGATTCTCAGCGTGGGCTTCATCTTTATTAAGAATCATACAGGCTGCAAAGAGGGAATTCAGCTTTATGCTTTATTGAGGACTTTTGTTTGCTTTTGGTTTATTACCTTAGCCAGAGAGAGTCTGAAGCTGTGGCGGGTTTTGCCTTGTGTATTATTTTATTACATTTTCCTAATTATTTTTTCTTATTGTTAATTCTTGCTGTCTATTGAAAATGAATTAGTACCAAACTAGAAAAAATAAAGGCCCTCTTGGGATAATGGAAGCACAACTGATAATTAGGTGTATGACTTCATGGGGCTACGAGAGGTTTGTTGTGACATTTGCAGATTAAAGACATGATGGATTGAATGTGAACAAAACAAAACTTTGCTGTAATTGCTATTCCAGACACTTCAGCAAAATAACCTAAGGAGAAATATTTCTGTTTTCACCAACTGGAAGGTTTGGTCTCTCTTTGACTTGTAGTGTTTCAATGTAATGAACTCAAATGAATGTAATGAACTTTTTTTGTCTTAAAGGTTTTCCTGGATTAGTAAAGCGCATGAGTTTTAACAACTAAGTGTGCTTTAGGGCTTGTATTATCTTTTCATAAAGGGATGTAGGTATCACTGAATTATGAAGGAAAATAACTTCTTGGTGATGCAAATGAGGTATTTTTTTAAAACAAAGGGACCCCCAAATCACTGATTGTATTCTTGCTTTGATCACTAACTGTGACAAGTTTATCTAGCAGAGGAAATAGTAAGGATAAAATACTAGCATAAACACCTGTGTCACTTTATTCAGATTTCTTCAAAATATGTGTTAGTAAAGGCTGGCAAAAGATTCAAAAAAGTAAAGAAAGTTTATATATTAAATCTGTTTTACTGGATCAAGAAAAGCAGATGGAATTTTAACCCTGCTACAGTAAAATCAATGCTGTCACGTAATCCTAGAAATCATCCTGCAGAATTAGGAAAAAATATTAAAAATGGCTTAATTAAGAGTTATTTATATTAAGAGAAGGTGTAAATTGGCATGTGTTTGTTATTACATGATTGTTGATATTCCTTGTTACAAAATGAATATCGTGGGAGCTTTTAGTTTGCTCCTAGAATGTCACTGGATTGCAATTACATAATTACAAATAAATTAAGATCTCCAACAATGACAACTAATCTCAAATATTGGCAGCAGAAACGCTCACCTTAAAAATAAGCTGCCAAGTCAAATGTTGAGGCATTTGCATTGCTATTGCATTTGCCTTGCATTAACTGCAAGAATATTTTTATACCTCCTTTGCAGACCGAATTACCATAACTCCAGTGTTTGGTCTTTCTAAAGGAATTATTTTCCCACAAGAGTCTCCCCAGTGTTTCCCCAACAAAGTCAAGTATGTGACAGGTGTCAGTGTAAAGGTGAAATGAGTAAAAGTGAGCAAATAGCCCCACGCTGTATTCATGGAACAGCTCTGCCTGTGCTTGTTCGTGGTCAGCAGTCAGTGCCTGCTCCATCCATGCATGATACAAGCTGACCTGCAGTGAAATCTATATTCTGGTTTCTTCTCCTAATTTGATATGGTATTGAATAATCCAGATGTGGAATAGGGGTATTCTTATATAAAAGCCCTTGTGAGAGAACACTTTTTCATCTAGGTTCAGATGGGAACTGACCCACCCTAGGGAAGAGGGAAAGAGGGGAGAGGCTTGAACAGACTGAGAACTTCTTCATGGTGTATCCCTTGTGAAGGTGCTCAGCTGTGAGGTAACAGGGACCAAAAATGCTCATTACTGCTGTATGGTGCAGAGGTTGTACTAGAGCTTAACCAGCATGCATCCTCACATCCTTCACAGTGAGTTCCCTTCAATTATTTTGACCCTTGTGCGGGTTTTTCTTCATCTAAGGCAGAAATTGTGTGTTGTTTCTGCCACCCCAGCCTTTTCAGAGGCAGAGTGGGTGTGAAGCTCGGCCACCACCAGGGGTAGCCCCAGCCCCCCGAAGCAGCTGGTGAAGTGCCTCAGCAGTGCTGCTGCTGGCAGGGGCTGGAGCAGTACACAAATACAAGAGTCATATTCCTTTCCCCACTATGCCAATTGCTGTATTTATTATATTCATGCAATTATTTTTGCATTATGGGGAAGATTACTCTTCAAAGGAAACCGAATCTGTAGATCAACATTTTGAACTACAGTTCTTACTCCAACTATTAAATCCCATCATCTTCACTAAATCTTACAGGTTTTGCAGGATATTGATCTGAGTTCATGCAATTATTTGCCATTCAGCTAGAAACAGTGAGACGCTGGCTCTGAGACATGACGGTAAAAACAGTTATTTAAAAACCCAAATAAACAATAAACCTCTGGTAGGTTATCAATTTCAGAACCTCTTTTTTTTTGGTCCAGTTATATGTCATGGTAACATTGTGTTCGTATGTCCGTGTTTGCATAGGTGCACCACACTTTCAATGTTTGGCTCGTTTAGAAACATTGGTACCTTGCAAGACAAAGCCCATATTACAAAGGAAAGCAGGCAGAAGATAAATGTGGTGCAGCCAACTTGAGGATTTCTGTCTTTTTGGTATCTTTTCTGTGTTCTCCTTGCACAGGTTTTTGGCCATGTAAATTTGGAAAAGTGCATTATATAAATTTATAACGTAATTCTACTTGGCTTTTTAGAAGTTATTTCAACGAATTATTACAGGTTTCCGGTAATGAGATGTTTGGATTTGTTGCAGCACTTTGAGCTTTCAGGACTTCCTCTCACACAATTAGGCAGAACCCAGACCATCACAGAGCCTGTTCCAGAGGCTCCTGAAGATTGGTAGCCCTGATACAGTGCAAGCTGTGTGCTCCCAACTGGGAATTAAGTGAGTTTTATTTGCTGCACAACATCTTCTGATTTCCCAGGCCTGGTAGCATTTGCTGGTGTGTAAGGAGTCTCTCTAGATTAGCTTCTGACAGCTGCTTCTGATGTTCTGTGGCTTTTCTCTCAGCTTTGGCTCTGCTAAGGAGTGGGAGAGGGTTTGACATTGTGGAATAATTGTGGCCTTAAGACTCCCTAAGGAACTTAAATTGAGTTGTGCTGTCTTAGCACTGAAGATTTTAGTGTCCAACAGTGTTTCAGACAGACAATTCAAACCTGTTAACTCAAGGGGTTTGTTTCAGCAGCAGAGATTCTGCTTCACCCCCCTGGATCTATGGAGTGATTCCCTTGGTAGCTGTAATTACTCATGGCTGTGTGTTTTCCAGAGCATACTGCACTGCTCTGCTGTGTATACTTTGATGTGCATCAGAGTTGCTCCACTGCTAACCTTTCTTTGAAATAATATTTTCTTATTCATTCATGTTCACACCGTAGTAAATCTGCCCATGTGTCACAGCTCTGCCCTGTCCCCTTGTGCCTGTTCAAACTGCCTTGTGTGTTGGCACCTGTGTGTACCAGTTCTTATTTATCTCGTGGCTTAGCAGCTTAGCTCAGCTCTCCACGTCACAGTTCGCAGCTTTCAGGTTTCATCCCCGTTGTCTGCGCTGTTTCCATTGCTGCTGCAGCTGCTGCTGTTTCCTTGTGCACCTTTGAGTGGCCCTTGCAGTGTGACCAGGGCTGGGGAGCTGTCAAACCCAGTGTTCCCATGGCAGCAGGATAGAGCCCTTCAGGGAGCTCTGTTCATCTGAAATACTGCCCTGTCTTTTGCACTTTGTTATGTTGCTGTCCCTCTGTTTTTCAGCAATCAGTTCTAAATATCACTGCTTTACAGAGCTGTGACAGGACGGGAGGTTCTTTTAGTCCCTCCTCCCTGAGGCAATCTGGTTCCCAGCTTAGTGCTAAAACCTGCTCTTTCTGCTTATTTGAATTTCTATGTTCAAGCAATAGTAACACAATCCTAAGTGTATAAAAAGGTAACATGGAGCTTGCTAACTAATTCTCTTTGCCACATAGGCTTTCTTGAACATTTACTTTGTCGTTAGCTCATAGTCTGCTCCAGACACCTCCCTTTAAGTCTCAGTGTCTTCTTGCTTGCTTTGATTATTGCCTTCCTGCTTAAGCAATCAAGAGCTTGTTTGTATTTGATTGTTTATTATTAAGCCATAGAATTAATACTGCTTCTCTCGCTCTCTTAATGCTCACATTATCTATCTGTCACTCCAGAGGGGACAGATAAGTGCCTGGAGTGGAAAGTGGCAGATTATCATGTCTTCTGAATTCCATCAGCAGATACTGATCTTTATAAAAAAGATTATTAAAGCTATTGCCAAAAACTGTAACATTTCTACAGACAAAATCATATTTTACCAATTCCCAAGTGTCAGTCCTTCATTTTCTATCTTTTCTAAAGGGAACGGAGAGCACAGCAATAACCTGTGGTACTGATCCTGAGTTAGAGACTAGTAGCTTCTTTCTTCTGTACGAATTGGTGCAAAGAAATGCTTAGAGAACAGTTAATTTTTTGCAGCAATTCAGTAAAAAGTGAATTCAGGGATATTCAAAGATGCTGAAGCTTTAATGTCTGTTATCTAACAAATTTCTTGGGTGAGGCATAACAATTCTTTATTTAAAAGCATTTACTTTCCAAGTTAAGGGTTAACATCAGTAGCTACAGTATCCCACAAGCACCCCATAACTGGCACAGGCACAAAAATGAAAGTCTGTTGGAGGCATTACACTCACCTGGTCAGAGCCATAGCTGTAGTTTTTAATTGTTGTTTTGGGAAACAATCTCTTATGGGAAAAGTATGTAAATGTTTCATAAAATTATTAGGAAGTAGGTGTGGAAGGTGAAGGGGCCTGCTGGTCCATCCTGTCTCAAAGCGGGGTTGTACCTGTCCATGTCAGCACAGCAAACTCATTGCCGCTATTACTGTGTCTTTAGTCCACCAAAGGACATGGAAAACAGATTTATCTTTGCTAAGGCCTTTTAAAGACTCTTATGTTCTTTCAGATTCTTTTTTACATGAGTAAATCACTCTAATTCTTTTGGTCTTAACTTGTTTGTTCTGCGGTTTAGGCTCTGATCATTTTTATTGCTGTTAAATGTAGTATTTGTAGCTAATGCACATCTTTGCTGAAGCTGTGACTTGACCCTGCTGAGCACTGCAGGGAGTTAATTCACATGGCTGGCAAAGCCAATTCCTGTGTGTACTTCTGGGCAAGTCCTTGCTGTCTTTGCAGCCTCTTGAGACCAGTCATTTCTGTTCAGCTCCTGACCCAACACCATGCACAGATCTCCAGCTGTACCTCTGGGCTTTGCTTTGTTGTCAAACTCGTAGCCCTTTGCATCTGTCTTTACTGAGACCCATCAGTAGGAATCTTCAGGCCTTTTCTCAGTCCTTTCCAGCTGTCAAGTCAGTTTCTATCTAACTCATGGCCCTTTCATAGACCATTCTTTTCCCCAGCTTCCAGAGGTGAATGGCATGTGAGACAGGGCCAAAAAGTATTACTGTGATGGAGATGTAATGCATTCTCTGTTTCTCTCCTCTGCACAAGGATGTGCTCTGTCAAACACTCTCCAGTAGTTCTGGCCACTCAGTGACCCATGCTGTAAGCGTGCATCACTGGCTCTTCCAGCACTTCCCTAGAACTGAAGTGAAAGGTGAAAAAAATTACATAGTCCTGTATCCTTACAGAAGAAAATAGAAGGGCCTGTCTTTGGTCTCCCAGTTCCCTGAAGGTAGGGAAGACACAGGGATCACCAGTCCTGGGAAGCTGGGAACGAAAACAGGGTGAGAATACCATGGGAGACATCCCACACAGCCTCATGTTTAGGATTGTTTTACAGACTCTGGTTGAGGTACTGTTCCCTTCTTCCCCTTCTCTTTCTGTGTGGTGCAAAGCCCTTGGTGCAGTGTCACCTCCCCACAGGCAGCACATGGCAGGGCAGGAACAGCTGCTTCAGACCCCTTGGTTCGGGTTGATTCCACTGAGATGCTAATGCTCCAAAAGGAATTTGGAAGTAGGGGGTGTCATCTGACTGACTTCTCTGGCAGTGCCCTCCCCCCACACTCCCCCAAGTCATGTTCTTTAATTGCTGGTACAGGAGTGATCATGACTGAAAATACAGAGGTGTCCTCCCTGAAACTCTGGAGCAGATGGCCAAGAGAAGAAAGGGATGTGTTTTTAGTGAGATGGGCAGAGTGCTGAGGGGAAGATAAAAAGTGCACTAGTGTGTGAAGTAGAACTGCTTATTGTGCTTTATGCATCAGAGTTTGAAGAACTTGGGTGCTGAGCTGACTTAGAAGTTTGTTAATGGTTTGAAAAGTGCAAACCTTTATAATAGTGATGGAACAGCTAGATAACGATCTTGATTAGGTGTTTTACTAAGCACAACTTCAAATGGGCCTTTCTTAAAAGAACATGGTAAATGTGCAAAAAGAATGTACCAATATATCACAGCAAAACTTCTAACATATCCCATACCACATTCCATGATTGTAGTGCTTCTGTTAATTCCCCATGCCTGTAAAAATGCAACAGTACCTGAGTTTTGTACATGCATATGTTTCTTCCCTTGCACCTTGCTTCTGTCCCTTCAGACTCCCTCCCTACATCCATCACTTTATCTGCTGGGCAGAAGGTTGTTAGAAGCATTTAATGTTCTGTAGACTATTTTAAAATAAAATTTAATAGAATTGTATGAAGTTTGATGGAAATCCTCAGTTTAATTTCAAGGATTTTTGTGGTAACATATTTCAGAGGAGGAGGAGCTTTACTCATTTTCTAGAGCTGCAAGAGAGACTGTAGACTGTAGCGGGCTGCCTCAAATCCACCTTGCAAACTCGCAGGCTCCGGGTGGCCCCTACATGTCAGAAGCACAGCTGCCTGAGCCAGGATGTGGTGCTGGGTGCTGCCCTTGTCCATGTGGATCCACATCCCATCCAGCTGCGGCAGGGGTAAAGGCATCAGGCAGCTGGGGGGAGAAAGGTGCAAGCTTTGGGACCTGCAGTGCCTGCAAGGCAGAGGCTGGTTTTAAGGAAAAGATAATGTGGGTTAAGAAAAATACACGCACAGCATTTTCTAAACTGAATGGCAGCATCACTGAAGCTGAGTTTGACCTTGTACAGAGCTTGTAGCCGTCGAAGGTATTCTTAATTTATAACCATGGAAGTGTTGGCAGTGGAGGTTAGAGATTCCCCAATGCTCTTGAACCAGCTGTCAGGCTGCCTGATAGATGTTACTGTGTCTGTGATTGATTGGTACAGACCAAACTCTGTATGCTGGGTGAGTCTGGCTTTCTGTTCTCTCACTGTTCATTGTCTCTTCCCTTGCAAGACTTTTCTCTGATGTACTTTGGAAAGGAAGAGCTGTTGGATGATGAGGGATTCAGACAGAATTGTACATCAGTCCCATGCAGGTTAATAGCATAGAAAATTGATTCTGTGTGCAAGGCTCTGCATTTGTGGACTACAGAACCCCTTTGAAATGCAGGGTACACATAGAGGCTTCATCCCTCTTGAATTCCATATGCCCTCTCCATTCAGGTCCAGAAACAGTGAGAGCATGAACAATGCTGTATCCCTGAGAAGAAAGGATTCCTGTGCTGGAATACCATCTTGTCGTTCTTCTGCCTGTCAGACAACTACAGGAATCACAGTGTTGCTGGATAAGTGTAAAATTATGTGGTCTTATTTTAACACTTGCTTTTCATTTCATTGGCTCTAGCCGAGCCTGACTTCCATTCTGGTTTACGTTATTTAGAAGAGTACCTGTCCCTTTGAGCTCTCTCTGCACCTCATAAATTCCCATCTGGGGCAGTGCTGGTCGTAACCTAGCTGCATCTGACACTGTAGTAAAGTTTAGACAAAGTTACACAGCTTGGCCAATTCTACAGCTTTCAGTACTCTAAACCTGCCCATTGGTTACTGGGTCAGAATCTCCTGATGGAGAGCAGCAGAACACAAGACACACAGTGAGCCTGGTGCAGGTCCTGTGCCTTTGCTCCCGGTGTGGTGAAGGTCACAGGGCTCAGCACAAAGGGACGTGGGGCCCCGTGCTGCTGGTCCTGGCAGGAGCTGTGCAAGTCCAAAGAACATACTGGTGGCTGATGAAGGCATGAATAAATCTTTTTGAATGCTGTTTAATGAAGTTGTTTAGCATGAAACCTATTTTTTTTATGAATTTTTGTAGGAAGGATGTGGCTTAGTTCAGTCAAGGGTGTGGGGTACAGAGGGAGCTGAAGGGAAAGCTCTCCCATGACACTTCCATCTGCATGGTTTGCAGTTGTTCTTTGCACTTCTAATGAAACCTCTGCATCCTATTTTGTTTCATTCTTTTAGATTTGAGGAAAAATTTCTAACCAAAACAGCTATGAATAATGTTTTCTTCTTTCCTAGGGACCTGTCCAGTATCTTGCTTTTGGCAAAATGTGTAACAAGTCATACCAGTACTGTGTGAGAGGTTTGGACTCTGTGTCAGCAGTCACATCTGGGCTGCTTGGTGAACGAAATACCAATATCTGCTATTAATTATAATAAAGAATTAGGAAATTAAATGCAGATTGTCTTGGAGAATGTTAGGATCCAGATTGGTCATGGTGATTAATAGATGTCATTTGCAACAATAATCTAAATGCAGTCCTGCTTGCCACGTACTCATCGTGTTGTGTTGCAGCATCATGTGCTAAGATCCATCACAATGCAGTGATTTATTTGAATTTTTTTCAAGTTCACCTGTGTTTGAGCACTTTACTACCACCTTCATGAACTGGAATGTTGCTGAAACTCATCTGCTGTGAACCAGAGCAGTTTTCCACAGGGAAAGAGTGAAGGAGAAAGATTACTTCAGGAATAAAAATATAAAAACAAGGAGAGCCTGTCTAGTGAGTTTTAGTTATTAATTTAATAACTCAGCTCTGCAGATTTATTTTGGGGTGAAGTTCAGCAGCTTTTCTTTCAGTCTTAGAAGGTGAACCTGTGGGCAAGTTCAGTGCTGCAGAGCTCTGCCTGGCTGCTGAGCAGCCAAACAAGAAGCCAGCAAGGTTGAGTCTGAGTTGCATCTGCTGGTAATAGTGTATTTTGGCTTTTGTAAAGGTACTGGGACCTGAATTTTGTATGCTAAAAGGTCAAGAAGAGTAACGTAGTGCCAAGGTTTCCCTGCTCCACGAGGGCCCTGGCAGGCTGGGCACACCCCAGTAGGGGCTGTGACAGCACAACCTGCCTGTGGAGCCTGACTGACAGCCAGCCACCATTCACCAGCTCTTCAGTATGTGACAGAAATAATTGTTTAGAATCGAGTGCAGAAGTTCTTCCTTTATAATGTAATTGAATGTGAGCACTGTAAATCTTTTTGAAACGTTGTATAATTATACAGCTGTTGCATGGAGGACTTTCAATACATACATATTACTTGCACCAAATCTGTTTCCTTAATGCTAAAGTTCAGGTGACCAGAGCACCCACAAAAGGTAAATACAGCTAATATCTAACAGAAAATGCACACAGTAAGGACAATACCTTATTAAAGGAATTGGCATCCCTGCCTGCCCTGCTCAGCTGGGCGAGAGCGATGCCCTGTGTGCTGTCCCTGTGTGCAGCCTGGAGTACACAAGTGCTGAACATCTCCCCAAGTTCTCTGTGTTTTGTCTCTTCAGTCCTGCCACTGTGTTACAAGTGCGTTTCTAGATGTTGCTGGAATTATTTTCCTGAGTGAAGCTGTGCAAGCTGGGCTCAGCACGCAACCATGAGGTTAGTTGTGCTTAAAGAGCTGACCCCTCCTGTGTGTGATGACCATCTCTAAAATGGGAAAAGTCTCTAAAATAGGAATCATCATCAGACGTAATTGCTGTCTGTCAAGAGGTAAAATATTAGTAAGTGTGGAAAAGAAAATATTCCTTCCATGTATACTCTTAAATGTAACCACAGGAGGAAAACTTGTCTTTTGTTTTCATATGAGAATTTAGCAGAAAGAACAGAAAATATTTTGTGATTTACCAAAAAAAAAAAATCTTTCTTCTTGCTTCTCCCCCCTTCTTTTTAGTATTTCCAAAGTGATACTATGAGGCTCTTTAAATGAGTTTTATTACAGTTAATTCCCCCTCTCCTCAGGCATGCTGCAGCTTTATGTACCACATTTTTATTATACCCAGAAGCTTTCTGTCTGCTAATAAATAATGGTGGTAAATTTTATATTAAATAAATGTGGTTTCTTATTGCAGCAGAAAGGAAAATAAGTGTGGTGTTTTTTTCCCCCTTGCCATACATGTTTAAATTATAGAAGTTAAATAATGTAGAAACAGCATTCACTTTAAAGAGACATGGCCAGGTTAAAAAATAGGTTTTTGGCTTGTGCCATTAAAGTTAACTTGGATCACCATTGCACAAAAGGTGTTTGAACTATTGCAGACAGATGTGTTTAGCAATTTTTCATATGGCCTGTTAGGAGCAGTCAGCTGTGGTTTCTGATCCCGTTCCTGCAGTGAGCTCCTGTGAGCAGTGCCAGCCTCAGTGCCCTGAGAGCAGGTGAGCAGACAGGGCAGGAGATTTTCCTTTCCTTGCAGAGGAGGGAGGGAAGGGAAGGGGGCACTGAGGTGGAAGGAATAAGAAGTGTGTGACCTGAAGCTGATTGTGTGAACTCTCGAAGAGCCCATCAAGGTTTCGAAGACACATCCTTCCACTGACCCCAAGGTGGTCTCTGAGATTGCTGCACT
The DNA here is from genome assembly GCA_013400235.1 of Oriolus oriolus. Taxonomy (NCBI): domain Eukaryota; kingdom Metazoa; phylum Chordata; class Aves; order Passeriformes; family Corvidae; genus Oriolus; species Oriolus oriolus. The sequence goes on along the minus strand of VXBT01001731.1, from coordinate 249,946 downwards.
CTGGTGAGATGTTAAAAATTGCTCATCTTCTTCACTGATTTGCCAAAGTACCATGGACACACTGTTATGAGTGAGTCTTAAAATGAGAGTTGTGCTCCAGCTTCTCCCATTGATGCTGAACCCATTCTCACTGATGTGAAACATCACTTACCTAGATACAGACCTGCCTGTGCTTTCATGGTTGTCTCCTTAGTTTTGGAAACATGCAAGAACCACTAGAAAGCTATTTGAAAGTGTCATGTTTTGAAATCTGGAATAATTTCATTTGGCTTAATAAATTTATGGTTGTAGGGGGAGAGATTTCTTTTGACTGAAGAGGATCCTCAAGAATTTCAGGGTAAGGCTGCTTTTCCTGAAGAAGTTGAGTTAGAGGTGCTCATAATTGGAAAGGGATAGCTATATAAATAGTCAATATAAATGGAGCATAATTAACATTACTTTAAGCTCTCTTCTGCAATTCTTAAACCCACACATGGGAACCTTGAATTGAGGATGCATATCCAAATGTATCTTAATTAAGTCCTAATTAATCTTAATGTATCTTAATTAAGTCCTAATTTAATTCTTTCTCTCTTAAAAGGAGGTTTCACACAGTTGAAAGAGTAAAACGTTTAATTTGTCCATTTATGTGCACCAGACTTCCTGACAGCAGTGCTGTGGCAGTGCATGGCTCCCTGCAGCAGCCGTGTGCCCGTGGGTGCTGAGGGGCTGTGGCAGTGCCCCAGGGCTGGGGTCTGTCACAGCACCTCGTGCCAGGGGCTGCTGCTCTGGCTGAGTGCCCGGGGGGGCACTCTGGCTGAGTGCTGGGGGTTCAGGCACCAACAGTCCAGGCAGCGAAGGCGAAGCTGTCAGACCTGTCCCTAAGACCGGAGGGGCAGCAGTGCCCTGTGCCCACCCCTCGAGGCTGGTCCGGCTGCCCCAGGGCCTGAGTGTGGGCTCCCAGGTGCCAGAGCAGGGCTGGCAGCCCACACACTGCAGCAGCAGAGACTCCCTTTGTGTGTCTTTGCACATACAATGCTCTAGCTCTCCACTGTCCTATTACTCTGGGATTAGGCCAAAACTTAATTAAATTTCATGTAGATGATTAAAAGGGGTATTGAAATTGCAAGATGAAATCTGAAGCATTCTGAAAGGGAAATTTTTCTTCTTTATTCTTCACACACCCCATTTAAAATATTTCAAGCTAAGTATTTCTTTCTCCCTAAAATAAATAGGAGTGTGCATCTGCAGACTGGTCAGGCTTCCCTAGATTGATCCTAGACAAGAAGTTCCCATCACAGGTTGTGGGTCTTGGTTGCCTTTTCCCTTTGGTGGTCCTGTGGCGCCCTGATGTCAGAGCCCAGAGCCAAAGGGCTCCTCTGTGCAAGGTTCAGCTCTGGGATGAGCTTGCCCATGATGGCATGTTCATCTAAACCTGTTCTTTGTGCCTCTTGCTCTTGGGCAGATTTCCTCCCATGGACTGCACTAGACCTGCTACATGACTTCCTTAAAACAGAATGGAAGAAGCAGCATTATGAAATCTAATATATTAAAATGTTTTCATGGCTTCTTTAAAATCAGCTGACTGGTAACAGCGATAAGCGCACATGTGAGCAACATTTGGACTAATGACTCTTTTCCAAATCTTGCTCATATTGCCAGCCATTCCAGTACTCATGGGCACTCTATCTCCTCATCCTGGTTTAACATCTGTGCTGCTAAATGAAAGTAATCAGAGTCAGCATGAAAATTTAATAAGCTGCGTTCTGGCATTGGTCATGTTCCTAACTGTGTATTTGTTTTCTGCCTGCAGAAGTCCTCAGACATTGTCAGCCAGAACAGCTCCAGTGTTTAAAAGCACTGGTGTTTATTAGTCTCAAACCACTCTCTGTTGGTGGTATTTTGAAAACAGACCAGATCTCTGAATTTGCCTGTGCTTTTAGGGGACTGATCAAAGCCAGACCCCAGCCTGGGATGACCCAAACCTTATGGCTTTCCTCTCCCTGTCAGAGAATCAGTATGTTTCAGAAGCAGAAGGTTCCTTAGACAGATTAGTGGAAATCCAAGTCTTCCAACTTCAGCATGGTAAAGTTTTAAATAATTATATATTTTTGGCTTCATGGCAACTCATCAAGTGTATAGTTGATTGTGTTTACGTCCTAGTAGAGTGTCTGACAGGGGTTGTTCCTATTTGCCTTCCAGGAGAATCAGAATAAAGACAGAAAAATGGAAGGAAGTTTTGTGCCAAATAACCTTTTGCCACAGGAACAAAGTTGCAAGGTTCCCAGCACCACTAGCTGGGCCAAGTTTAGGAAATTGTTAAGCTATTGTCTGTTTCCTGAAACTCTTCTGTCTTGTCTGCTGGGCTTTCAGCTCCCTGCCTGTTTGCTTTGTTGCCTGGCTGGAACTGCTGGTGCTTTGGCCCTTGCATGGGAGTTCAGGGAAGTCTCAGTTTCACCCCTGCTCTGGCACGTGGTGCTGGTATATTTGGTATGTTGACCAGCAGTGGGATCTGTGGCCATAGGGTTTAGCTCTTGTTTGTGGGGTTCCTTACTGCTTTGTGCCAATGTATCTGGGCTTTTTGTGTGTGTGGGCCCCCTCAATTTTTATGCTTCTTGGTGGGACATACAGGTGCAGCCTCACCTTTAATCTTGTTGGCAGTTTTGGTCACTGCAATATAAAAAATATATTAAGCTATTAGAGAGTGTCCAAAGGAGGGCAACAAGGATGGGGAAGGGACTTGAGGGGAAGCCGTACGAGCAGCAGCTGAGGGCCCTCGGTCTGTTCATCTGGAGAGGAGGAGACTGAGGGGACACTCATCACAATTACAACTTCCTTGTGAGGAGAAGTGGAGGGGCAGGCACTGATCTCTCCTCTGTGGTGACCAGTGACAGGACCCAAGGGAATGGCCTGAAGTTGTGTCAGGGGAGGTTTAGGTCAGATATTAGGAAAGGGCTTTTCACCCATAAGGTGGCTGGGCACTGGAACAGGCTCTCCAGGGCAGTGGTCACAGCACCAAACCTGGCAGAGTTCAAGGAGCATTTGCACAATGCTCTCAGGCACAAGCTATGACTCCTGGGGATGCTTTGTGCAGGGCTAGGAGCTGGACTCGATGATCCTTGTGGGTCTCTTCCAACTTGGCATATTCTGTGATTCTGTAATGTGAAAACTCTTTACATTTCACACTGTGGATGTATTTCTGTTAGCTCACTCTAAAAAAGGCACTTGCAGAAGGGATCTTCTCGTAGTGTTGAACCACTCAATGAGTACCTGTAGGGTTTCAGCAGAAAACTGCCAGCTGCCATGCAAAGGGATGGAGACTTGAGCTCTGGACTGAAGGGAAAGGCTTAGCTGGATGCTGTTTGCTTTCTTGGGCACCACCTCTTAATGAAGAGTGTCACCTCTTCATGACAAATCACTTTTTAGTAATTCTTAGTAAAATTCCCATCCCATTTCTGGGGGAGATGTTTTTAATGGTCTTCTGGTAATTCTCCTAACACTTAAAACTGGATCAGAGTGCTCCAGTGAGATTTGCTCTGCCCTCATGTAAAACGTGAGGTTTCCTGCTGTTCCTGTGGCTGTGGACTGCGTGGTCCTCCCCTGTGCTGTTCCTGTGGGTGTGGGATGCTGCTCCGGATTGCTGCCTCTTGGGAGAGCAGCTCAAAGTTGGTTCAAGCAAGAAGCAGCCGGCCCCCAGCCTGGAGGGCTCTCGCACTGCTCTGTGGAGGCAGAAGCCCAGGTGTCATGGGTAATGGTATTCCCCAATTTAGTGCTGCCACTGAAACACCCCAGACTCACACACACCCAGTGTGCCACTCATTCACTTCCTCCCTCCCCCTTCACTGGGATGGAAAGGAGAACTGGAGGTACAGAAAGGTAAAGATCATGGGTTGAGATAAGAACAATTCACTAGAAACAGCGATGAGATAAGAGAACGAACACTTAACAACAGCACTGCCGATAGCAGAGTGTGCAGGACAGGCGAACAATTCACACCAACCGCTCATCTCGCCAGGAACCCGCACTACCGACCGCTCCCTCCGGCCCTCCGGGGGGAATAACCCCAGCGTCCAGGCGTGCCCCTCCTGGCTGCTGCTGACGTTAACCCTGTGCTAGCCAGGACCACGACACCAGGGGAGAGTGAGGGGTGAAGGATGGGGAAGGATTAGCGGCCAAGGCAGTTGGCTGAAACAGCTGTTCTTGGGAGCATCACCCCAAGCCAGGTATGGCCCTGGGGAAAGGGCAAAAGAATTCCTTGTAAGGAATAAATCTGCTGGGAATCTTGAAACAACTTGCTGCTTTCACACCGGATTCTTACTAACTCCACAGCATGTAGTGTATTGGATGGGGTTTTCTAATTTTTTTAATTGCCATCAGGAGCTGACATTTATGTGGATGAAAAGGTTTCAGCGAGCGAATGCCCTCACCCTGGGGAGCAGTGTGTGTGTGTAAAAACCAGTACCCGATTTATAGCTGCCTGAGTTCAAAATGCGTTGTGGGAGAAGAATCTGAGTGAGTACTGAGGTACCAAAGCAGCTTTATCTGAGCCAGGAAGAAGTATGCAGTCTGTATTTTAAGAAACATCGGTGGCAGAAGGGTGGTTCGGGCACTGTCCCTTTATCTAAACGTCCTGAAGCCTCCCTCCTGGTTCCACTTCTTGGCAAACCAGAAACTGGGACATGAATGTTTTTCTAGGGAAGACATCCAGGCACTATTGGTTGCCCGAGGTCAGGATCCGTTTAAATGCCCGAGGTGAGGGTGCTGCCCCTACAAGCTCAGGACGCAGCCCGTGGCCCGGAGCTGTCCCCAGGCGGGCGCTGTCCCCACCCCGCCGGGCGGGCTCCGTGTGTCAGCGGAGAGCTCGCTCACTGCACCGCACACGTTTCGGGACATTTCCTCTTACTGAAACATCTGGATCTGTATTGGAACAATACTTTCTGAGCAGTTTCTTCTGTGCAAATAGAGCTTAATTGGTACTTGTGTTCTGCTTAATTATGCTTCACATTTTGGAGCAATCTGTTCAACTTGAACAGCGTTCTGTGAAGTGGGAAGAAGTGATCTTCTGGGAAGTATTGGCTCATTTAATTAGGGGTGTTTCTCTCCTCAACTCTGCCTGGACCAAACCAATTTGTTCTTTTTCTAGGCTTTGCACAGGTGAATTGCCATAATGCAGTGGTCCACCTGTTGTAAGAGGAAAATTGCTCCCACATTCACTCCTGCTGGGGATGCTAGCGTTGCTTTATATTTCTGTGGCAAGTTCTGTTTTACACACTGCTGTTTCTGAACAGGAAGTGTATGCTAACACACACACACAAATTTCCTTAATAAATGTGAGGAAACCTACACGTGTTTTCAGCTTGGGAAAATAAATATTTCTGTTTTAAAAACTCAAACCAGAAGTTCATTTCAGAAACAAACAAACAAACTGATCATAAGAAATTTACATTTAAGGTCAAAGTAGAAAAAACAGATAATTGTTTTTTAAATATTCTTAGCATGAAATTGCAGTTGTGTGGAATTTGAGTGTAGGTTATGAGCATAGATGTATTACAGCTCTGCTCATTTGCTGTATAGTTCCCCAGTGGAGAAGTAAAATTTTATGGAACTGGGTAACCTAAGAGAGAAGAAGCTGCAAAGAGCTGCTTTCTGTGCTGTCAGTAGACTGTGACAAACTGACCACAACCATGGTGCAGGGCGGGGGTGCTGTATCACAGTCACGTGAACATTTGTGAGGAATAACATTTGAAAAATTTTCCTAAATTATGTTTTCTAAGTCACAGTCTAAACTTTCATTTTATGGAAAATAATGTGTTTATTTAATTTATTTTCCCAATCTGGAATGTCAGCTTTGGGAGAGTGACATCTCCCACAGACCACTCTGAATTCCGAAGGGCTTCCGTGCCCTGCTGGGGTCTCACGCCTCCAGCGCTGGCTCAGGCACAGGGAGGGCAGCCCTGGGCTGGGGATGGATCCAGTGCTCTGCCCTCGCCTGGGGCTGCTCCTGCATCTTCAGAGATGTGCATTTAGTGCTCCCCAGCTCAGGCTGCCTTGGGGAGGGCACAGCCAGGCCCTCCATGGGAAGGGAATGCACACACTCAGAGGCACAAGTTCTCTGTCTCCAGGTGAAAAGTTCCAATCCAGAATAAAATCTCAGGTGAGGCTACAGCTTTGTGATCCACTGCAATCATGCCCTTAACACTGTACATGACTGAGAGTGCCCTTACAAGGGGTTTGTGTGGTTTAACTGGTGTTTGTCCCTGCGCTGTTACCTATTCACCTTCTTTTTCTGAATGTCTTACAAGTTCTCCTGTCCAGTCTGCAGCCAGTGCCAAGTGTGTGTAATCCCACCTGCTCAAAGAGGTGCCTCTGAGGGGGCAAAAAACCCTTGGTTTTTACACTGTAGTTAAAACCTTCCTGAATGTGCAAATACATAGTTCTTTTTTTCCCGTAATAATTCAGGGATAAAACGTCCTTGAATTAGGCACTGAACTAATTACTATTTCTGATTGCTTGATTTCACTCCATTATATATTCATTGATTGTTGTTCTTCCAAAACCTGTTTCCGAACTCAAAGCTAGAGCAAACCAGTCTAAATGGAAATTGATGCAGTCGTAGATCAAGGACTTGAAGTGTCTGATTTGCTTTTCAGTGAGAAAAAAAACACTGACAGCAATAATTCACAGGGAGAATAAGTCCATTTGTAATGCATTGTCTTGGCTCATCAGAGGTTTTTTGATAAATTACCTATTCCATAAAACGAAAAAAAGTAAGTTCACTTACCTAATTCATAATTCAGAAGTCTCTTACAGCTATTTCATTAAGTGCCCTCTGAAGAGTTTCTGATATTTCTTCTAAAAAAGCATCGTGTCCCATGGCTTGACATTCTCATGGGGGTTTTTTTCCCTTGCTGCTTTGGAATTGTAATCTTGCCTTGGTTCCAGCTCAACCTGCATTTCCCACCTGGGGAAACCAGTTTAAGGCCAGTGGCTGCTGCCTGCATATCCTTTGTGTGTCCTGTCACGTACCATAACTTAGTTTTTTCCTCCCAGCAGTAACTCCTGTCCTAAACTTTAGTCTAGTAAAAGTATCATAATATGCTTAAACTGTTAGATTTATGCTGTGAGTAGTAGGTGGGGATTTTCTTTAGGCCTAGTTACCCATTAATAAGAAATGGGTCCCCTGCAAAGGTGCTGTGTGAGGGTAGGAAGGATGTTCAGGCATCGATGTTCATTAATGGTCGCTTATCTCTTGCGCATCCTCTGGCAGCTCCCAGTCCATTGAGATGTTAAGCTCATCAGGCCTTGCCCAGGGAACAGAGTTTTTTGAAAGGAAGTTTCCATTCCCTTCCCCCTGGGTGAAGATGAACAAAACCCCTGATGATAGTTAAAAAATGTCAGAAGTTCTATAATTTCTAACAGCTCTATAATGTTTATGTAATAAATATATTTCTCTCTGAGGGCAGAGGGCTCCTGGAGCTGAGAAGACAGCGGAGCTGGCTGAAAGCAATCCTAGATCTTAGCAATCCTAAGGACCCATCCCTCTGTATATTTACCAGTGAGGGATTTGAGTACAAAGCCATTTTATATCTATTCTAATTAGTTCCTTTAAATTTCTTTCAATTAAACAAACAGTCTGCTTTAGAGTCTAAAACAGATGCTTTCTGATTTTGAAAACACTTTTGATAAAAAGGAGACCTAGGCAGATGCACCTCCAGCCAGCAAAATGTCTCATCACACCCCACAGCACTCCAGTGCACAGGTTTCCTGGAAGTGAGACAAACAGTACCTTCTTTTTACCTTTGCCAGAAATCTGCTCTACACCAGGGTTGGGTTAGCACTGAAATAAACACTACTGACCGTGTTCAGTGTCTCAGATCATAGGAACAAAGTCAAACAGTAGTTCTAGGGTGTGCAATGGCTTCTACCAGCACAATTGGAATGAAATAAAATCCACTGTTGATCAGAAAGTTTCTGAGCTTTCAGATGACTGGGCATGGGCACAAATACAAAATGCTGCCACGCAGATGTTGCAGGAGGAATGTGAGCATTTCATTGGCGTGCACTGCCGAAACAGGATCATGTGGCTGCAAATTCAGGCTTTTCTCCATTTTTCCATCACTGCTTCCTGTATCTTATTTTGGTATCTATGAGGTTTGTGTTTGTTTTTGCTTCATCTTTATTTAAGGTAGAATGTAAATATTTTTAGTCAACTAACACTGAAAAATGCAATGGGATTTACATGGTTTAAAAGGAGTCTCATGTTGATTTTTCTCCTGCAGTTGTGTTGCAGCTCACCCTCGTCAGGTACAGGGTGGGGGGATCCTATTCCCTGGGCCCAGCCCTGATGGTTTGGCCATGGTTTGTAATTGGACAACTGGCATGTTGGAAGTAACCCTCAAAACTGATGGGCTGAGTTTTTGCCAATTTATTTTCCCCTTCACTGATCTGCAGTTGCTCAGAAATTACTCTATTTTGCTGCCCAGAGAATAATCTATAACCAGGAGGGCTTAGGGGAAAAAAGAAAATACCCAAACCATAGAACTTCTCTTGGGAGAAATGACAAATAATCAAGTCCTCAGTAACAGTTTCTTCATGTTTTGGAAAGAGGTTTTATAAGTGGTGATAAGGAATCATAATTTCTTTTATTTGTGCTATTCAATATGCTAAGTAGACATAAGCATATGAATTTGAGGTGATGATTATGAGCTTTTCTGGTTTTTTTTTAAATTGAAAAGAGACATTTTTCAAAAAAGAACAATTCAGTGTTAAATAAAAAGTATAGGCTGTAAAGCAAAAACACATAGTCATAATTTTAATAATCTGGAAGGGAATTAATTTTCCACTGAACTCTTGAAAGCTGACTCTGTGAAGTTTTTCATACAGTGAAGAAAAGTGTATTGTTACAAGAAGCTTTTTCCTTTTTCTCTTTTTTAAGGGTTTTTTTCCCTATCTTTGCAGAGAGGAGAAGAGATTATTGTTTCCATGCAGAAGGTATTATCTACAGTTTAAAGTTTTGATAACCCACAAGGTTACCCTATGCAGAAATTTAGATTACTTTTCTGCTTCTTTTTTTTTTGCAGCACATGTAGTCTTCCTGCTGTCCAAAACCATCTCTGATGCATCTTCATCTTTTCAAGCCCAGTATTTCCAACGGGCCCTCTCCAAATCCTCTATCGATTTTTATTACCACCCGTACTGAATCAGGCCGCTGCTGTTGTGCTTTCTCTAATGACTGCATTTACATTTCTGTGTTCCCATCAATGGAAATTAGTTTGCAGCTAGTGTTAACATGCAAATTTACAACTATCCTCATTAGACTTGAAATGGGAGATTATTTTTTTCCTGTCCTCAGGTAACCCAGCAAAGCAGATTATTTCATGGCTAATGTCTCAACGCCTTTGTCTTCAGCCAAGATTCAGGGCCTCTTTAAGCAACCTGCTCAATCTCTTTATTTAATAGAAACCTGTCTTGTTGGATCAAGTTTAAAAAGTCATGTGATTATACTGCATGTGATACAGTGAAGTTCATTAAATTTTACTAATTGTTTTTATATGCTTTCTGTGAGTCTCCTGGTGTGGACTGCTCTGTCTGTAAGATTGAATCCATGGCCCACTTGATCCCAGAGCCCCTCGGGAGCTCCCAGGGCTATGACACTTGCAGAACAAATCCAGTGTCACCTTAAAATTAGCTGTGAGTGGTTGTCACTTCCTTTCTGTTAAATTCTTTCCCTCCTTTTTCCTAGACCCTGCCTAATGGTTTTATGTGTATCAGAGAGGTAAAATTTAAACCAGTTTGACTTTACTGGTTGTATTTTTTTTGTAGTAAAAGGTTTCTTAACCTAGGACACAGCTTTTCCCTAGCAAGTTTATTCCCATGGAAACAGAAGGAAATAGAAAGAAAATGCCCCAGTTCTGGGTAAACTGCAGCAGCTCAGTCCCCTCCCAGGAAGGAAGCCCCAACTTCGACTCGACCTCTGAGTCCTCCTGCGTGCAGGGTTTTATCACACAAAGGGCTGAGTCAAGTGCTTCCCAGTTCAGCTGAGGTTTTGAGATGGTATGAGTGTGAATTTTTTGAAAATCATCAGAGGGAAGCGATGTTCTAATCTTTCTAGTGAGGGGTTTTTTGATGGATTTTGTTTTTTCTTTTTTTTTTTTTAAATTCAGCTCTGAGCAGCTGCTTGGAGGAAAACACTTGTCCCAAAAGCACATTTTCTGCAGCGTCCCCATGGAAAAGCAACGAAGCACCAAGCAAGCTCTCAGGGGTTTTCCACCTGTTTTCACAAGTTGTTTGCCTCATAAATGCTGCTGCAGGATGTGTGGGAATGTGCAAGGAAGACTAAAATGGAAGTGCTGTCCTGGGTAGGGCCAGTGCACTGGAAGGACAGGTTGCAGTCTCTTCCTCCAGGAATGGCTACAGCAAAAACAGTTCTAGTAATGGCCGAACTTCATTCAGTGTCTGCAGAAACATCTGAATTCAAATTTGATATTGCATACTTCATGCTCAAACCATTGCACCTGGTCTTAGCTGTGTGCCAGAAAGACATTTGGGAGGTACCTCAAAATTCCTGTGCCTCTTTTTTTGGAGAATAATGTTGGTTCTGCATCCCTGTGTACAACTGTGAAACTAATTAAAGGAGTATAGAAGCAGAGGACAGTATTTATACACTGTGCATAGATCATTGTAAGGATTAGACAAGAAATATTAAAAAATCTTTTTTCTTAGTAATTATATGTGTTATTATTAGCTCTTTTTATCTTGGAATTTTATACGCTGTTGGGTTTTCATGTATCTTCTCTCAGCAAGTGGTGGTGTTGCAGGTTAACACAGGCAGAACAACCCTGCTAAGCTTGGCTGTTTGTGTAATGAATTTGTTATTGCTGGTTTAGTGGTGAAAATCACGGAATCACAGAATGTTCTGAATTGGAAGGGACCCACAAGGACCATCAAATCCAACTCAAAATAGACCTGAAAGAGTCAAAAAGTCGTATCAGAGAAAAGGGAGTGGATAAGGAGACACAACTCTCTTTTTGGTTTATTGCCTAGAGAGAGTCCCTTTGGTTTGGAAACTGATCTCTCCAGCCAGGCAGTATAATATTAAGAATTATTTTTAATAATCATAATAAAGGGTGTTCAACTTTAATTGTGTTTAATATTTGACACATCAGTAGGTACCTCTGTGCACTTTTTAACTGCTCTTTGCCATGAGCAGATTTTCCTTGCCCCTTTGTTGGGATCACAGCTGACCTGAGCTGCTGCCTCTGTCCCTGCCCGGCTCAGCGGGGCGCGGCATTTGCCGGACGGGGTGGCTGAAAGGCCGGGACGGTGCCCTGGGCACAGGGAAGTGCTGCGGCAGCGCAGCCTGGGCGCTCAGAGCCCCGGGCACTGCCCGAAGCTGCGTCTCGCCCAGCTCCTGCCCCAGTGAGCACTTATGTACTCAGGCCTTGAGTTATTTCTCTTCATGAAATTTCCAAATATTTGCAATTGATTTCCCACAGGCGAGACCTATTTCCTGCAAGACCTGCCCAAGAGCACATTCTGTCTGGAGATTAATTTCAAATATACAGTGGGTAAACTAGAGTTAATTTTTTCTTCAGGTCCTTGCTCCTAAAATATAGCTAATTTTTTTTTTTAATAAAAGCAAGATGCAGTCTAATAATTCTTGCACGTAATTTAATCCCCTTCAGCTGTATTTGTAAAATTACCCATTTTATCTAACGCCTGTCAGTTTTACAATTAACACCAGGCACATTAGCTGCACTTTACATCTTGACTTTTTTCCTTAACAAAAAGTGAATTTATTATAAGCAGCTTGTTTTCAAAGTCCTCCCATGAGCGTGGAGACTGGTGTTCTGCGGTTTCACCTTGCAGCCTTTGGATGCAGGAGACAGGGTCATTTGCATTTTTATGAAATCATCGTTTACACCCTTTAAACTGTGTTTTAGGCTCTGGGTTGTCCTTGGCCAGCCTGAACACTGTATCAGGCTTCACTACGGCTCGTTTGGCAGGCACGTGGCTTGGAACTGCTGCAGGATTGCACCTGAGAAAGGTGTTTGGTGCTGTTTGATGCTTATTTCCCAAGCGAGTTTGGCCCAGCAAACCCAGCCCTGAGCAAGGTTTGTGGGTGCAGGGGCAGCTGCCAGTGCCAGGAGGGATGGGCAGGCTCAGAAGTGTGGCTGCTCAAGCCCAGAGCTGAGGCAGCGGCTGGGGAATAACACACAATTGTTTTATAGGGCACAAATACGTGTTGGATTGGTGGAAGGCGTCCCTGCCCGTGGCAGGAGGCTGGAACTGGATGATCTTTAAGGTCCCTTCCACTCCAAACCTCTGTGTGAAATGCAGGGCCATTTGCAGGTGCTCTGAGTATGGGACTTCCCAAATTGTAAAGATAACAAGAGGTAAAATCGGAACAACTATGAAAGGATGAATAAAGGGAGCCTCGTTAAGTAATTTCTAAAGTGTATTCTGTTAAAACATCCATTTGCCTAAAGGAAAATTCACTCTCTGCACTTGAGCAAGGAGCAGTGAAATGAAATACAGTCTCTTTCATTAGCAACAGTCTAAAATATGCATTTACATGCAAGTATGTCAAGATTATTTTTCTTGTGAAGTGAAGTCACTGTTTGGTTTTCATTATATAAGGAAATGTGCATATCCTATGGGCTGAGCAAATACAGATGCTATGTTGCACAAAAATACAAACCTAAGTAATTATTTTAACCTGGGCCTTGGAGTAAGATTACCACAGGTGCTTCTACCAGACCCAGACCTCACACCCTGCTATTAAAGCAGCCACAAAAATATGGGCAGAAATAAATCCTAACTCAGGAAATGCTATATCCCATTCTTCCATTTTTAAACACATTGTAAGGAAAACAGCTAAGAGAGTGTTCTGTACTGGCTAAATAATCTTCGGCCTAGGACACAACTCACTGCAGCCATCTGGTGCGGAAGGGATTCATCCCAGGATGATTTCAACAAGTGTTGGAACTGAAAACAGAAAAAGAATAAATTATTATTTTTCAGTACCTGCAAGCAGAAGAAACCTTCTGCATTAGTTACTGCTTCCACCTAATTAGTGAGCACAGATAAACAAAAAAAAAAAAAAAAAAACAACATGCTTTGAGATCCAGAATAATAAATTGGGACCTATTTGCTAAGGTTCAAGCTCTCGCTAAGCAGCTGGATGGTACCCAGTCCCTGGGTCGCGTGTCTCCATCAGCAGGGCAGGGATGTCCTTCCAGCTCAGAAAGGATAAGGGTGCTGTAGGCACCAGGCAGGTCACAGGTGTCACAGCTGGGGAGGTGACCACACTCACCCCTCGCAGTGGGTGCAGTCAGTCACAAGGTCTGTTCATGCACTTGTGAACTGAAGGAGAAGAAAATTAACTTTAAACCAACAGTGAGGTTGTTTCCTTCGCGCAAATCTCTCAGGGTGTTCAGCAAACTGTAAACAAGGCAAAACCGAGGAAGAATATGGTATTTAGGTAAAATATCTTAACATCATTCCTATCAAAATTTAAATTTTCATGTGTTTATTTATATGCACTTTTGCTTGCACTCACCACCCTAGAGTGAGCTTCAGTTTAATAAAACTGTAGTGGTTATAAATGCAAGAGCTCGTATTTCATACAGTGACACCTCTGAAGAGCTGGAGGGACTGAGCCAGCATGATAATGAAAATGTAAATAAAAGGAAATACAATACCCATGATAAAAAGCGAGGGCAGAGGAGGAAGTGCCAGTCTCCTGTTTTGCCACTGAGGTTTCTGTGGTTAATTTATAGCTTATCAGGGAATGGAAGAAAAAGGTTGAAAAGAGCTGACTTGAGAGCAAGCACTGAAAGGAAACAAATAATGAAAAAAAAAAAGTCTTTGTGGAGGGTGAGGACTAATGAGTTGGAAGCAATCAGTTTGCACGGAAGAGCAGTTTGTGTCCTCAGGTCTGGCTTCAGGTCCCTCCTGCTCCGCGCTGTGCCCTGAGCCAGGAAGGGAGGAAGGATGAGCAGGGATGTTGCTGAAGGAAAGCCTTTGAATATGGGATGACAACTGTGTGTTAAATGTGGTGAACATGAGGGAGGGGTGTTTGGTCTGTGAGGCCTATTAATGTGAAGCTGTTTACTCCTAAAAGAAGTTTTATCATGAAACATGGAAAAAGCTCTTTGTTGGCAAGTGAAAGACAAAATGACCTAACAGGTCTTTGTTGTATTTATTTTCTGTGGTGATGTTCCAAAAAATGCCCAGGACTGCTCTGCTGCACTGGGGCATGTTCCTGAAGGAATAGCTTCTGCCATTTTTGAGTTTGTTCACTGGAAAATGATTGGTCTGGTGACAATTTGAGTGTCCCCTTGGCCAGATCTAAAGCTTCATGAATTCTTTTGCTAAGTTTTAAAATACTTCCTTTGGGAGAGGAAGAGGGAGCAGATGAAAATATTAACCCCCAGGGAACCATCAGATCCTCTTCAGAGGCAGATTTTAATATAGATTCTAGATTAGAGAGCAAAGTTAAAAATAGAGCGTTGCTTTGAAAGGGATACATTTCTCATAATTTTCTGTCTGAAGTTTGTTGTAGGAAAAGGAGAGACATTTCTCAGCATGGTAGATAGAATCAAATCTACAACAATAATCTGGCTTATTTTTAACATAGAAATATCTGCCCTGTGGCACCCAAGCTCATGAGCTGACTGTTGGGAAAGCTGCTTCTTGCAGGACAAACTGAAGGAGATGAGTTTCACTCTTTTGAAGTAATGACTTGCTGAATGAGGTCAGTACTGTCAAAAGACAAGAACTGTTATTAAAATACAGCATTCACCAAGTAATATTTTATTCAAGAATATTTTGGAAAAAAATAATTCCAAGACTCTAATTTTGGGTCTGCTTGTGTAAAGGGCATCTAGACAACTCTGAGTTTTGAGCTGTAATTCTGTAGATTTTGTTTAAAGCTATTGTGGATCTACATGGCAAGTTTTGCACAAGCGAGACTTTTTTTTTTACTATTTGTTTTTTAGAATACTAACACAAATTCCAGTAAGTGTTTTTAAAAACCGTCTGCTTAAGAAGGAGGTGGAAAAGTATATGGCAAATAAAATACCCACAAAAAATTAGTCATATCAAAATGCGTTTGCAAAGAGTAAGATTTTTCTCAGCTGAATCTTTCCTGCGTCTGTGGAAACCGTATGAACCTCCACCTTGTAGGGGCATAAGTAAAACCAAGTGTGAGAGTGTTCCAACAGGCTGGTTTCCCCCATCAGCCTCACCCTGTAGGCTGCTTAGATAATTCTTTATCCCCCTCTCTCTGTTAAATCATATTATAGGATATAGAGGGTAGTTGGCCAGTACGTCACACTTACAGTTTATATTGACTGAAATTGTAAAGAACTTTAGGGCAACTCAAGCAACAGGAAATGTGGCTGAAAAGCTGAGCATGTTGAGCTGGTTACAGAGCAGAGAAAGGCTCCAAGCCCGACTTGCACGGCAGAAAAACAAATGCCTGCCAAGGGCCTGTGTAAACTGCTCTGGCATCGGCACAGCGGGGATGTGTGGGAGGGGAGCCGCGCTATGTGCACTGGTTAAGGAAAAGGTTTGGGTGATTTGTGGTTGACCAGAGGTAACTAGAAAGATATTTCCTGTACAATGTATAGATTAGTGATGGGTCTCCCTAACCGGGCTCCCTTTTAAATAGATTTTCTCTCCTTTTTTCAACCACTCATTTCTCTTCCCTCATTTTAAAGAATTTCTTCCTCACACTTTTCTCTCTTTACAGCTTCTGCATTCCTTAATTTTGTGGCATTAATTCTCTTGCGATGAAAATGGCTTTTCCCCCTTATTTCACATTACTTTTTCCTGTAGCAGACATCCTTTTTCATCTCCTTTCTTCTAACAAGAGCTGTAATTTCTAGACTCTTCATTTTCCCTTTGTATAGGGAAGGTGTGTCCTTCAGGCTTCTTTTGGCCACTTGCCAGCCTTCAGTTCCTTTTTCTGCACCATAAACAGCTGATACGCTGCTCCTGTCCCATGCTGTGGCAGCCTCTCACCTTTATTCCCCTGCGGTGCAAGGGACCTTCAGAGCAATCTTTAAGAATGCATTTTGTCTGTTCAAGGCGTACAGATGCTGACTGTGACGATGCAGATGTGGTGGATTAAGAGGATGGCTGAATTCACCAATATTTTGAACCAATTTCTTAATACTGACAAAATGAACCAATGTTAATTAACCATTAGCACTTACTGACACATGCCCTCCCTTAATAACATTCAATTTAATATATGTATATGTATGTATATATGTGTGTGTGTGTGTATATATCTCTGCAGAATTAATTAATTTATGAAAATGCACCTTTGGGCTGGTCTGTTCTTTCACTGAGCCAGTCTGCTCTGAATTTATGCCTTTCCTCTATTCAGAGTGACTCTATTTCCTTGCAAATTTCTATTTAAGTTATCTTACAGCAGAAATTACTAAATTATGTTTGAGCCAAATAACCTAAAATGTTTTTGCAAGGCATGAATTGTGCAGTTTTGACAATAAAGGCAGTGTTCACTTTTATGCTAAGCAGGTTTTGGATGTGGATTGGATTTTCATGTCAGCTGAAGGCTGGATCTGGTCCTTGAAGTTTAGGGAATCTCAAACTGACAGACATTAAGTATCTATATATTTGGGCATCACATACACTGCTGGGGGATGGACTTGACAGGGGAAAATGTGCATCAAAAATGAAAGTGAGGTTAGGGTAATACAGGATGTGACAGATCTCAAGTATTTTTCTTCCTTGCAAAGGAACACTATCTTGAATAAAATGCATGTAAGTGTTTTTCATTTTCTATCTCTTTCCCCAAAAAGTCCATGTAAATTTCAGGCTGATTCGTTCCAGATTCTGCAACTGTGGACAAAATCTGAATTTCTCCTAGGACTAAAGTGACCTTCAGAGTCTCTAGAGCAAGCTTTTTGGTTAGCACACAGAAGAGTTTCCCTCGCTGTTTGCCCTCAGTATAATGTTGTCTAATATGCCTGAGCATGTCTGCTCTCTCAGGTATATTTGCACAGCTTTCTTTAAAGCCAGTTCTTTGAAAGTGCTGTTCCTCCATGGTGTTTCGATATTTAGGTACAAAATGTCTGTGTTTGCCTTTTGGAGCGATGTGTCTGCACTGCCCTTCTGCTCTCACCACCGTTTTGGCTTCGTGAATGGGCAGCTAATTGGCAGCCCAGTAAGAAATGTGAGCTATTGCTTTACTCCTGTGGCTTTTATTTTGCTTTCAAGAGGTTGAAAACAGTTACACAGCTCAGTTCTGTTGGTGGTTTCTTTTTGATCTGTTGCTCTTGAAATCCAGTCTGTCCTATCTATCATATTAAAAGAGCAAAGGTAATGACCAAAATAAATATTTTCCTGTCTTCTCTTTCAGATAAAATTGAAGATGAATTAGAAATGACTACAGTGTGCCATAGACCCGAGGGACTGGAACAGCTTGAAGCACAAACCAATTTCACTAAAAGAGAACTTCAAGTTCTTTACAGAGGATTTAAAAATGTAAGAACAGTACTGCAGTGAACAGAGTCTAATATGTATGTCCCCACCAGCCTCAACTGCTCAGCTCGATTTTGTATTATTCCCCTGCTAAGCATTAGTAGTTTTGTATTAGATCTCCCTTACCACAGCAAAATGAGCACAATCTGCCTCTCCATCTAAAATTTATGACACTGCAATCTGCCTAAAACTGGGTTTGGATGAATATTCAGCACATAATGGTCTCATTAAACTTGTTCCCCAAATGTCAGCAAGCACACTTCAATTTCCTCAGCCGTACCAGTACTTGAAGATAACCTGAAAATGTTTTTATGGCTACTTACTTAAACCTTGTTGTCATCTCCTCATGCTCAAATATAAGTGGTATTGTTCACTCGTGATTAGCTGCCCAGGATGGAGATTTTATCCCTTCTCTAGCTGCAGAAATCTTGCTCTTGTAGTAGGATCTCAGTAGAGCACTTTAGGACTCTAAGGTCCTGCATCAGTAGGGAATAAGGCTGGAGTGGCAGGAGCCAAAGAGAAGTCAAAAGTTAAGCGTGTATTGAGACTGAGGAGATGAGAGAGAGGCTGCAGGTTTCTGGGAAAGCAGGCAGCAATGCCAGCTGGCATGACTGGGTGTGCAGAACAGCTCTGTGCCCATCCTTGTGAGCCACTGTTCCAGCCAGGCTCCCTGGGAGCAGCGGGGCTGCAGCTCCCAAGCCTCAGCCCGGCTCTGCTGCTGTTCAGGGGCTCCTCACAATAAGAAGAAATGGGTGGGGATGGTGAGGCTACACGGAGCAGATGCTTTACGGACCTTGAAGACATGTTTGCCTGAGGGTCAGGATTTAGTCACCCAGGTGGTTTGTGGCAGCTGATGTTTTAATGATGATTAACAGGTCAGAATCGAGCTGGCACAATAAACACAGAGTGGTTTCTAAGCTGTCTTGCAGGACAGCTCCAGTATTTTGTGACCATCACAGCAAATGCTGACATTTCTCAGAAAGTCAAGTCTACTGGGTAAAAACTTGTCAAAAGAAAGCTGAGCTACTTTAAATACAGGCAGTTCTGAGGGAACCTGCTGGACTTAGAGAAGGGCCTTTCTTTTTTGACAGATTTTTGAAATTTGATCAAATCACATTTCCAGTGTATATTTGACTTTTCCAAGGAGTCTGGTGGTTTCACCCATTATTTCACTGCTCACCTAAGTGAGCCAAAGCACAGCTCAGCTTTCTGTATTTTTGTTTGGTGCACGTGACATAAACTTGTGCAGCCTTTTCTGCACGTAGGAGGTCATTTCACCTGTGAAGTTTTCTAACTGAGCACTGATATCTACTTCATGCTTTCAGCAGCCAGCAGGAAATCGTACAGCTTTTAAGACAGAGCTTGGCAGTTTAACACCCAGATATGACATGACTGCCTACAGCAGGAGATTAAACCCAGTTTTGCTAAGATCTCTGCAGCATCTTCTGTATTGCTGTCGGGTGGGAATCCTGCGTGGGAGAGCTCTGCTCCGTGCTGGGAGGATTTGCAGATGCAGATGCAAACCGGTGAGGCAGACTTGGAGTACTCTCAGCACACAGGACATTTACCTCTTGCCCTTCCCAGTCTTGCTATCACTTTGCACAACAGAGGCATTACCTCCCAGGGCAAGGGTGGCAGACAAGTGCATTTAACTTGTGACCTAAACCTAGGATGTCACTGAACGTCTTGGTATTAACTGGCAGTGCTGGAAAGGTCTTGGTTTATATCTGGATATTAGGACAAAGCAGGCTG
Organism: Oriolus oriolus; assembly: GCA_013400235.1. NCBI lineage: Eukaryota > Metazoa > Chordata > Aves > Passeriformes > Corvidae > Oriolus > Oriolus oriolus. The sequence continues at coordinate 230,698 of VXBT01001731.1, read as the reverse complement.
TTTTTATCCTGCTGATCTGCACAAAATATGCACAAAATTTCATACCTAAGGTTTACATTGACATGAAAGTGCAGCTTTAACATTGGTAGCCTGCAAATCATGGTTTCAATGGGATGAGTAATTATGCACAGGAGGCAAACTGGCTCAGCTGTTACCATATTTGCTGTTGTACCAAACCGTCTGTTCTTTGGGATGATGTTACAGTGCCATCTGGAGATTCAAAATCCCTGTGGGAATGCAGTCATTTTGCTCTCTGGCTTGTACTTACTGCTTGCTCTCAGTGATTGCACAGTCCTGTTTAATCACAAGGCAGCACCTGGATAATCACAGAGCTGTCTGCAGGAACTTGTACTGGGCACAGAGGGATCAAGGCTGTGGAGGATTTGGTGTGCAGGAACAGGGATGGTGTTCCACCAAAGGCAGCTCAGCACAGGCTGGGGTGGCCTCTGGCCTAGTGCCCTGTCTGAGCAGGGTCCTAATTCTCAGTACCTTTAAACCTGTTCTTTCTTTGTCTCTGAATTCTGTTCCCCCACTCCCTCCAAATCGTCTCAGCCTTTACTTGGTGTATCACTGGTCACTGTTCTGGTGTTTTTGCACCAAACTGATGGAAGCTGCCGATAAATTCATGTCCAGAGAAGCCGAGCATGCTAACCAGGCCTGTATTCTTGCTGCCTGGCCAAATGTCCCCTCTCTTTGCCTTCAGCTTGCTTTTGCAGTTATGAAAGGGTGCCACCCTCTAGCATCTCTTGGTTCCAGGACCAGCATTTCACATTTATCTTGGCAGTTGCCTCTGCTCACTGGATTTTGCGTTATGTGAATGGTCTCTTTTGCACCTCAGAGTTGGCTCAGACTGGAGCCAGATTAACGTGAGGTGTTTGGTCCGTCTCTTTGGTTGGGATTCTACAAAAGCAAAGAAACAGGCAAACCCAGCAGAGCCTCTGGTGGGTCTTGCCTTGGCACAACTTAACAAAAGAAAATATCGTATCTTCTGTCTACAAAACCACCAGAACTGTTTGAGCTAAACAGCAATATTGGCACAGGAACAAAATGGCCAAGAATAGGCACAGGCTGGAATTAGGAGAAAGTTTCTGCCCCCTGGGGGAGTAAAGTTTGGTGAGCAGTTATGGAAGTGCAGGGAGGAGAGCAAGAAACTATTTTTATGATGAAAACTGAAAAACTGATGTCTAATGAAGTGACCAACGATACAGACATTTGAGCTCAGTAATTCAGGATCTTCCACTTAGTCCACGTTTCTAATGGCTTACATTCTTTGGAATTGAGTACACGGATTTTAAAGAACTGGGGGTTTTGTGGGATTTTTTGCTCGGTTCGGGGCAGGGGTTGTGCTGTTAGGGGAAATACTTGCTAGCTGCAAGGGATAATTTCTTAATACTAAATCAGGAAACAGACAACCAAAATAACTGAGGGGCTGCTGGAGGCATCCGTACCTTGCTTTAGTGTGAGTGTTTTAGCAAATCTGTGACGAAGTGTAGTATGAGATGCAATTGTAACGAAGCAGGATTAGGGAGATTAAAGTGAGCAGTATGAGCAAGGGAGAAATGTTCTGATACTTTAATAATCCCCAAAACATCTCCAAAGTGGGAGAACATACAGCAAAAAAATACATGGGATGTGTGAGTGCTTAGAGGTGCAAATCTGGATTGTGGATTTGTCTGGTCAGCTAACTTACTTCCTCCAGTTTAGCAGAGTGTGACCCCTGAGTACTCATCCTCATGTTCTGGCCAGGTGAACTGAGGAGAGTCTGACAGGCAGGTTGGGCTCAGCTCCCCTGTGGTCCCTGCATCTCTGCTTTGCACATCTCTGAAATCAATCAGTGAAGTTTATTTCTGACTCCAGCAGAAGAAAAATACAACACCTGGCTTGTTTTCTTTTTGGTTTCGTGGGTTGGTGTGTTTGGTTTTAATGTGGATTCAGCTCCTTTGTGGTTTAGTGATTTAAAAGCAGCATGAGAGGGTAAGTTCAGATCCATAGCTCATGCTGCCAGAGCTTGATAGTCAGCCCTCAGAAAATGAGGGGTTTGTTCTGTGCTCGACAAAAATACAAAAAAAATGTTCACTGCTTGAGATTTTTAAAGAATTCATAGGTTAAGGAAATGAGAGGTGTTAACCTAAAACCCTGCTATCAAAGAAAAGCCTTATGAATACGACAGTGAAGGACTGTGCTTTTTCTTACTGACAAGAATTTTTTCTTGAATGAGTGAACCTTTATTAACTTCAGTGGAATTTAACCTGACACTAAGCTTACCTGCTCTGTTTCACAAGAGATAATTCTTCCAAGTCAGCAGAATTAAATAGCACTATAGCATTAATGAGGCCTCTTGAGCATTATTTGGCTCTTATAAAACAAAAATTGTGATCAATTAACTGCAAATGAATTGGTAGTAGCATATGTGTCTGAAAGCAATCCAGTTACAGAGAGCTAAATGGGCTGATCAATGTCAGCACTGCCTCTCCCCAGCACTCCTCGGGCTGTGATGCAAACTTTCATTTGGCTTCCAGATGGAGCATTAGAAGCAACAAGGATCATGTGGAAATTCAGAAAATTAAGCGGGCCCAATGGCTAAAACTGCCAGGATGGCCCTTGCCCCTGTGAGAGAGCACAGGCAGCAGCAGCAGCCACGTGCCCATCTCTGGTAATAAACAGAGAGGGAAGGGACCCCAGGGACTCTGCAATTGTGGGAAGCATAGAGAAGAAATGACCAGTCCCTCATCTACAAACCATCTTTCAGCACGTGAAATTGTGGTTCTTAGTGAACATAATCATTGTGTTTTCAAGAGGAGAGAAAGAAATGCATCTCACTGTGTCTGGCCAGTAGCACCGTGCTGGAAAGGATGGGCAAGTTGTGCTAGGCTTGGTTTTAAAAAGAATGACAATTTGGTGAAATACTCTGCAAGGGCCCTGTGTGATCTTGTAGCAACAGAACTTCAGTGACCAAGGAGAACACGTCTACCCAAGAATGTCTGTGGATATGATACTTGGTCTGATCAATGATTAAAAGATACCATAAATAAATACCAGATTATTTATTTAGTGTATGTTAGCTTAGAAGCTTCAGAAAACATGAACGTTTAGGAAATACTTGGGAGAATCTCTTATGGTAGCTGTTAGCTTCTATTTAATTATTCTTCCTTTGATGATTTCTACTTTACAGATGAAAAAGTAATCTTTTCTTGTGATAAGGAAACCAGGCAATGGATGTTTTATGAGGAGCTTTGGAACAGTTTGAGAATACTCATCTAACCAGGAGCCTTGCAACCTACAAAATCACAAGTGGGACATAGAAAAATTGTCAGATCGACTGTTTGCTCGCTCTCTCTAAACAGCAGTTCAGGGCTGTCAGGCACAGTAGTAGGAGTCAGGTCACAAGAATGGAAGCTGGGGATTCCTTGTGCAGGGGGTTATATCCTGTGAAGTTCCCTGCTGAAGGATCTGTGTTAAAGTGAGGCAGGAATCACAGCATGGCACAGAGAGAGGGATGCAGGGAGTGAGTATGGTGCCAGGAACAGAGGCGCTTTCTTGATCCCATATCTGCCCTTCAGCTCAGCATCAAGCCAAGCTATAGGTGCCAGGTTTGTGAGTTTTGTGGTAGCGAGTTAGCCTGCTCAGATAATCCATTTCCAGCATGTCCTACCAGCAGGGACAGTGCTCTTGCTCTCCCCTCCCTCCCTGATGGGAGGTTGGGGGATTAAATGGCTGGGTGGGGTCAGTGCTGCAGCAGGGCACAGACCCCAGCGGTCTCTGTTGGTCAGTGGCTCTGAACATGGGAGGAAGCTGACTTTTGTGTGTCTGTAATTCTGTGCTCTGTGAAAAAGGCTCAGTGCTGTGGTTATTTTATTGGTTTGCTCTGGTTTAGTTTTCAAAATCAGTTGATAGGCAAATTTGAGGAATAGTGCCATCAACTGGGAAATGTTTTCTATAACTGAAAACATCACATGGTTAGATAGTAGTGCCCAAGGCTCTGTAGTGTGTGTTATGGCAGCACTGAGCTGGTGGGGAGTGTCTATCATTAAGGTTGTTTATAAGGACTTACAAAGTACTATGGACTGTATGGACTGTTCACCTCTCTGGATCTGGTGTCAGGCTTCTGGCCACAGTCTGCTGCTGAGGATGAATGGATTCACACCTGTGAAGGCATTAGACAGAGAGGTGTTAACTGGCATCAACATTATTTGTAACTATTAGATGAAAGCTTTGTATGACAGAAGGCATGAGCTGCCTTTCTAGGTCATTCTATAAAACAGCAATGAAACTGCTGAAAACAGTTAGAAATGTTAATAATGGTGAACCAACTTTGTGAGACACTTAAGATGAAATTGCAGCCTGAATTACTTTAATTTCTCCAGCTGCACAGCCTGTGCATGCAGAGCACTGTGAGAACAGGAACGTGATTTGTTTCATTGCTCTCTTCGGGCTTGTAGAGTTTTGCAAATGAACCTTTACAAAGCTGGGTTTTTCTTGATTCTTTTGCTCTCTCTCTTTTCTGCTTTCCAACAGGAATGTCCTAGTGGGGTTGTTAATGAAGAAACATTCAAGCAGATCTATGCACAGTTCTTTCCTCACGGAGGTAAGTGGAGTGCTTTGTGCCTGTCAGGGTTCTTGAAGCTTTAACTTTGCCTGCTGCCAGCTGGCTGCAAAACTGCTGCAGATCATCTGTGCAAGAAATGGGAATTGAGCTTAAGCTTTGAGGGTTTTGGACAGAAACACAAACATCAAGGTAATAAAATTTTAGGCCCTTTGAACAGTTATTCCATGTAGAGAAACCCCACTAAAGATTGCCCCTCAGTGTCAGTTCTTTATTCCCCAGGTCCAAAGTAGAAACCGGGGGTTGATGCTTTGTTGTGTACTGACTTCCTGTTGGCAGAAAGTGAAATTGCTTCCTCTCAATGTCTTTGCTTCCCTGCTGTTGGACTGCTGGGCATGTAGTGTCTAGCACAGGAGGGTCCCAGACTTCTTTTTGGCCTGAACTTTAATCAAAACCTCCTTAAAATTCTTATCACAGTTTTTAGTTGATAAGGAAACTCCTGGCTACCTGAAATGATCATTTTTGGTGTTTATGTGACTAAGACAAGGTCATGTCATGTATGGGCATATTAAAGTATTGTATTAAATCTCGCAAACAATACATACTCTTGCCTCTTGAAAACATCAAGAATCTATATATTCTTCTAACTGGATATGTTCTGTGGGGATGCTGTTCTCAAATTGAAAGAAATGAGTCATTGGTTTAAGTGGCTTTTTAGCAAAAGATTAAGTATTTGAGGCTTTCAAAAATATCCCTCTTTGTAGTAGCTGCAGAATACACTCTTTGGGGAGTGATGACTGACCTTTCTGCAAGAGTATATGTGTGCATGTGCATTTACTTAAAGAAGGTCATTAACAAGTGTTTTTTCAACTAAATGTCAAGATAAAACACATTATGCTTATGTTTTACAACCCATGCGACCTCAAAGATGCGCACCTATTAAAAGTTTGCATTAAATTTCGGTATGAACTTGGTGATTTCCTGTTGTGATTGCTTTTAGTTTTCTTACAAAATGCAGCCGACCATTTATTTATTTATTCATTTATTTATTTATTTATTTATGTATTGCAAAAATTAAGTATTTATAATTTTTGTGTATTTCTGGATGTGTTTTTTGTTTCCAACCCCAGTAAGTCCAAGGAGCTCCAGTTACCCCAATGAATTCCTTTGAGTGACACAGCTCAGGTGACTCCTTCCTTCCCAGAAGCTTCACTTTTTCACTGATAGATAACTTTTTTCCACTCTATTGAGGTTGTCAAAGACTTGCCTTTCCTTTTTCTGTGTTCCATTCCCTTGAGATGTGTTTCTCCCTTGGTTAATGATGATGGAAATACAACCACGATTAACAGTACATCAGGTCAAGAGTAGATGGATTTTGTATTTTACATTGTTTTTTTTCACTTGGTTTCCAAACTATTGGTATAACCTTAGTGTCATAAATTCTCAGAGATTCTTACACTTTTATGGTTCTCTTTACAGATAAATTTGTACAACTTAGAGGTGGCAATGTAGCCCTGAATCATACAAACCTTGGGCAATGTCATCCTCGGCTTGTGTCATTTTTGTTAGGGCTCCTATCCTTGGCAGGTTTTAATTTTACTAATCTGTTGTCAAGTGATACAGGTGATCAAAGTATTTCTTAATGCACCTGAAATAAGATCTCTTAGCTTAATCTTTTAGTTCATTGTTTAGTTTAGCTTAATAGGAGCTTTTAGTAGCCATAGGGAATGTTATGGTTTTCTTTTGGAGCTATTTTATTTCAGAATCCTTCTCTTAAAAATGTAGTACACCATGTTTTCTTCCCTGAAGTCCAGTGCATTTTATCCTTATGAATGACAGTAACTTAAGTAGGTGATTTTTCTGCACACTGTTAAACTTTTTTGGGTTTGAATAATGTGAGAGATCAAAGTAAGGAGATGCTGGGTCATTCCACCTGAGCAGAACAGGCACCAGGCCTCACCTGAGTTCCATGCATTGAGTGTGGAGACTCAGGCTTGACTGATGCTGTGTGCCAGAGACAAAGAAGAGAGGAGACAGGAAGTGCGTGGCTGCTGGAGGGAGTAGCAGTGAAGTAATTAGGGACTTTAATGTCAGTTACTTCTGTCCTGTAAGGCTGAGCTTTAGTAATACAGAGAGCAGGGTGAATTGCCCCCGGAGCAGAGAACAGGCCACTGAAGGTCTTAAAGTTGCACACCTGTTGGATATTTTTTCTGCATACTGTTACTGTTATTCCTAGCTAACAGCCATCGTTCCTGGGGTTATAGAGACTGTTCTCAACAGAAAAGGTTTTCTCAAACCAGCAGTTCAAGATTCAAAAGGATGAAAATATGCCTCTAGGTGAGATTGCTCTCCAGCAGCCATGGGTCAAACTCAAGTAACTGCAGCAAGACCCTTCTGAAGCTCGGCATTCCCTGGGGGTCTCTGCTGTGTCTCCCACAAAACACAAAGGCAGAGAAAGGATGCTGCAGTCTGCAGTCACTCTTTGGAATTTTTGCTATGTTTCCCACTATTTGAGCTGGAGACACTCTGGGATGGTTGGGGATTTTCTGGTCGTTCTTTCAGGTACTGCCCCAAAATCCAAATAGTTTCTACTGTAATAAAATTTTGCATTTCAAGGCTGTTTTAGGGGAGGGTGTCAGGATTTTGCAAGTCCATATTAACATTTACTGGTTCACAGAATACCTGTCAATGCTTCAGGGTTGAGTTATATACAGAAGGAAAATAAGTTCATTCCTTGTTTGGAACCATCAGTGTGTAATGAGCTGCTGTCCCTGCCCTTGGTGCCTTTCAGATGCCAGCATGTATGCACATTACCTCTTCAACGCCTTCGACACCGCGCAGAACGGCTCTGTGAAGTTTGAGGTAATTGCTTTGTCTCTTCCTTCCATGCCACTTTCTCAATTTTGTGTTTTTAAGCTTTTCTGTCCATTCATTGCAAAGTAGTAGGACTTGTTGGATTAAAGGTTAGAGATTTCAGTCTAAAGTCAGTCGATATTTTCAAATCTGGTTCACTTTAGTTTATGTGGATGCAGTTCCATGTCAGTAGAGAAGGATCTAGATTGTGCTAGTCAGGATCAGAGGGAGAAAGTGCAGAGGGTTACAGAGGGGAGTGTCACAGAGAGGAGTGGCTGAGGAGTGTCCCATTTGAAATGAGATGAGAGACACAGGTAACTTGCACCCTGCACCTTCTGCAGTCATCATGCATTGCATGACGTGTTGAACAACCACCTCAGGTACTCGGAAACTAAATGCACCCTTTAACTAAAAGGCCTGTTGCAGTGGCTACAAACAACCTCTCTTCATGCTCAGCCCATAGCTGTAGGAATGCAGCAAAGGGATTTGTTAAGTCATAGACTTCTGAAGGATGAACTTCATAGTTTTGAAGACTGTAAAACTCCTGTATCATACACAGTCTTTGCCTTTGCTGTCAAGTGGCCAAAACCTCTGGTAATTTCCAGGTAAGACTGGGAAATGTGTTCATTCGCTAAATGTGAAGTGGGGGTGTTCCCATGTGTCTGTGTGTCTCTGTGGCGAGGGCTGCAGTGGGAGGTTTGCTTGGGGCAGCTGCTCTGTAGTTAAAGGTGTCTGGAAACCTAAACAGATAGAGAACAGAAAAATGCTGTTAAAATAACAAACAAACCAACCTAGAAAGTGCTGAACTTTCATTCCTGGCAGATCTGTCTCTTTACTGGTTGTCAAACATGAGAATTTTGTCCCCTTTTTTGTACTATTCAACAAATTCAAATTGCTCTGAGCCTTTCCAAAAAGGAGCAGAGGTTTCTGAGCAGTGATGCACTGCCCCATGCAGAGCTCATGGAGGTGACTAAGGATATTAAATGAGTTATCAGGAGCTGTGTAGCTCTGTTATCCTGAAGCTCTGCCTGTGCTAACAAACCCCTGTAGCTATGCTGCTCTCAGTGCCTGAGGCACCATGCAGTATAATTAATAAATCAGAGTTATTGGAAGCAGCAACTTTACTGTAAGCAAAGAAAACCAGTTAAAATTATGTGTGCCACACTGAGTAATTAGTGGTGGGAATCACATTTGGTCAAGTCTGACAGATTTTGCAGAGAACAAAATCTAAGTTTCCCTGTGTCAAGGAGTTTAGGATCGTTCCATCTCTCAAGGTGGACATGGAGATAATGCTGGATTTTCTCCCTTCTTTGCCAGCACTTTGATCTGGAGGTAAGAAAGCATCAGCTTCTACTTCCACAGGCACAGTCCAGCTGTGTTTAACCAGGTGGTGGCAATCTGAGTGACGGCTCCTTGCAGCAGGGAGGAGAAAGGCCACTGGAGCATCTGGCAGTGCTCCTAAAAACCAGACATTTAGTGAATGCTTCAGCCATTGAGTTCAGTCAGAGAGGACACATTTTGGGAAAAGGCAGCCAGAAGAGGTTGATAAGCATATGCTCCATCCTAAAAAGATAAATCTTTTGATTGCCATTGTATAAAGAGGGTGACTGAGAAAAGGACGTTATGAAAATTCACACTCCCTCTCTGCCTCAAACCAGGATTTTGTGATGGCATTGTCCATTCTGCTGCGGGGAACTGTTCACGAGAAGCTGAGATGGACATTCAATCTGTATGACATAAATAAGGATGGCTATATAAACAAGGAGGTAAGGCTGTTCCTGACGAATGTGGTTGATTTTGGAAGAGAGAAATGATTGGGTTTTTTTGTAGAAAACAATTAATTTTACATGCAGCTAATTAAATGCAAATCAGAATGGACTCAATCATTTGTCTATGTCTAAGCAAAGTGCACTGTGATGTTATTGCATGATTTTCTAGACATATTTTCCTATATTATGGTACCTTTATTGAATTGTTTTAGTGAGGAGCAAAATCCTGGTTACAGCTCTGAGCCACATAACCGTTGCAAAAGGGAGGGTGACAGTGGCAGTACTTGATGACTAAGGCTCAAGGGCTTTCTTTCTGCACTGGAAGATACTGTGGGGGTCATCTGAAGCACTACAAGCCTCCAGCACCACTCCCAAATCCTGCATTGCCATCTGTTTTTGTCTTCTTAGCTGGTATTGCTTGTTCCCATTGTGGGAAGCCTTGGTTTCGAGCACGACAACCTTGAATGTGTGTCAAATACATCTTGGTCCACTCGAACCCACTGTGCATCCCTGCAGGGTTTGCAGTTACTGCCAGTGGAGCTGAGGGCAATTTGTGCAAGGTGTGGGGAGGGACCAGACTCCCAGTCCCAGCTGTGAGGGGCCCTGGCCCTGGAGGAGGCTCTCGGGGCAGGGCTGGTGCCACGGCGCAGGGGAGCACAGCCCTTGCTCCCAGCAGCTGCCGTGGCAGAGCCAGGCCAGGGGAGGGGAGGGAGCCCTGTGGGAGTCTGGGGCACGGCACGGGCAGAGGAAAGCGATTCTTTCTGCAGGATGAGTTTGTGTGCCGGAGTACTGCTGCCTCCATGCACAGGCATTCCAGGTGCTGCAGAAGGAGGGTGAAGAATAGGGCAGTACAAGACACAAATGGGCTATCATTTCTCTTAATTTCCTTTTTGTGTTTGTGCTGGCATGCTGCTATGGCAGGAAATGATGGATATCGTAAAGGCAATTTATGATATGATGGGAAAATACACGTATCCAGTGCTCAAGGAAGATGCACCAAGGCAGCACGTAGAAGTGTTTTTCCAGGTACCTGGTTTTTGATGGATTTTTCTTAACACTTGAGCTATGCACTGATAGACTTTCCTGTAAAGTTGAGTCTGTACCTTGTTATATATTCCAAAATAAACCCTAGCAGCCATTCAGCCTAACACTACAGGGCCTGCTGATTTCCTGGTTCCAGAGGTATCTCACTCGTCTCTCAGCCTGGCCCTTTGCATTGGGATGTGCCACATCCAGTAAATCTGAAGCCTCTGCGTGTGTTGCAGCTGCTTCTCTCAACTGCCCTAATGACTGACAGGAATGGGGGTGGGGGTCGCTCAGGCAGTGAATAAATAAACAATGGAACAAGGACAGAGGTTCTGGTGTGTGTCAAGGAAGCAGCTGGAGATTACCTCAAAAGTGCTCCAAACCCCAGAGTAAACAAGTCCCTAGCAGCTGGCCAATCCAGCATTGAGTCTGTGGTCTAAGCTTGTTAAGTCCATCTTTATTCAGGTTGCATCAACTGAGGTATTATACTGTAACAATAGTGTTACCAATGTTAACTAATGTTTTTATTATTTTATTTTGCAGAAAATGGATAAAAACAAAGATGGAGTTGTAACTTTGGATGAGTTTATTGAATCGTGTCAGGAGGTAAGGACTAAATTATAACTGCAAGGAAAGATCTATCTTATGTCACATCATTTGCTTCCCTTTGGACAAACTATTTGAAACAAGATGCTGCTCAGGATCCTGGGTTTTCTTTGCGCTTTGAAAAAAAGCCCCAAACCAAAACAGCTTTAAGACTGAGTTTCTGATGCTCTGTGAAGCCTGTGACTCAATAGTGAGGTAAGGTCAGGCAGAATATGGGAGATGATGTCTTCATGTGCAGTGCTGGGACCAGTGCTTTTATTTTCCTGAGTGGACTACAGTGTCTGATTCTATAGACAAGCAGACAACTGTAGAGAAGGCTCTTAACTGCCCTAGGTTGTTTTGGGGTTTTTTGTTGTGTTTTTTTTTTTTTTTTCTCTTCATCATCAGGTTCCACACTGCTGGGACTGCCCAGAGTCAAAGGTGTCTCAAATTCTTGCAATTACAGCCCTGAGTTATAAAACCAGTTGATGTTTTCATGGTCAAACATTAAAAGCAAATTCTGTCATCATAGTAATGACTTTTATTTTTCTTCTGTTCTGGAAGTAAGCTCCCTCTTGCAAATTCCATATATGAGATAGGCTGTGATAAATTTTTGTTGGTACTTTTAGCACTGGCACAAAGAAGGATCTGCATTAACATGCAATTGGCCTAATGTCTGTTGTCTTAGACCTTGATTGTGTGACTATTTGCTCAGAGATCTCTCTAACACTTGACCAGTACAATAACGATGGAAAAGGCAACTTCTGCCATTCAGAATGTTTACACTGGTGCACAGAATTGCATATTGGCCCTTCTGTGCATTTTATGTTGCCTGGAAAATTCTTTCCAGTTCTGCAGCCAGCCAGCTCTTCTGTCCCTGAGCAAGGGGAAGCTGCTCACTGTGGAGGGCCGGGCTGGCTTCTGCTGGTTTTGGTCAAACCTGGCTCTGGCCACATCCAGTCTCAGTAAGGGCCTTCAAGCAGCAGAATCCTTGTTTAGCAGACACATAATAATAGAAGGCTAATGTTTTTCAGTTACTTCATTCTTGGTCCCTCCTGATTGGCTTATTTTTGACACCACCTTTATTTGATAATTTGTGTTGTATATTATTCTGCACATCCTTAACTTGCCTGTAGGTGTGTGTATGATCAGTGCTCTCAGTATTGAAGCAGCTTTACTTTACTTGTAAGGGGTAGAGTTTTGATTCTCTGCCCTCTGTTGCTGTCCTCGACTGGGAGCTGGGCAGGCTGATGCACTGTCAGGTGCTGTTTCGTGGCAGGCAGGAGCAAGCCCCGCAACACTAAGGTTTGTTCTTTTTATCTTTATGAAAAACAAACCAAAGTGCACACCAGTGCTCACCTGTGCCATTGCAGCGCTCTGGCTCGTGGTCAGTGAACCCCTGGCATTACCCTGGAGAGGGTGATTGGCTTCCCACGCCAGGTGATGCCTTGCACCCACAAACTGAGCGAGCAGGGACAGAGAGGATGCAGCCTCACAATACAATTGAATGTATTGTGAGGAATGCAATGCAATAGATCTCTTAAGTTGCTCAATGTGGAAAATTATTTTCATGTTACAGGCAAACCGCTGTTCTAACTTTTGGAATAACTGAATTCCTGGGGGGGAAAAATCATCATTATGTTTTTGAATACTAATCTGGTCCTTATCTCGAAGTAAATTCCAAGACTTCAAGAGAAATAATCCCAGATTTCCCTTGTGTCTGTCTGTAACTTTCTCATTTGGCTCTAGGAGCCTTGGGGAGGCTGAGGTTGCACAGATTGCATGTGTTTTGGGTTTGAGCTGGAATTTCTGGCAGGAAGTGCTCCCTCAAGGCAGTTTGCTTATTGGTTCAAAACCTGCCATTCCATTTGTGGAGCATATTAGCCAAGAGCACGTTTGCATACCCAGGATCAGGGACATCTGAGGGTTCAGCACAGGCACCAGCCCAGTGCCCTGCATGGCTCAGCCTGTGCTGGGCATCAGGCTCAGGAGAGGACTCTGTGCTTGGTCTGCCTCAAACCAGCCCGGGGGCCGAAGCACGAGACAGCTGCTGTGCTGAATCAGGGCCAGGGCACTGAATCAGCCCCAGCTCACAGAGGGGAAAGCACTCCCAGAGCAAGGCTGTTGCGTGCAGAAGCAGCTGCAGAGCTCCCTGGTGCCAAGGCAGAGTTATGAGTTGTGCTTGTCCATGCTGGTTTCATGAAAATATCTTCTCCTTGCTTTCAGGATGACAATATCATGCGATCCTTACAGCTCTTTGAGAATGTCATGTAACCAGACGAGCACTGGAGGAGTCTGAGACTTCCTGTGTAACAAAGATCTCCTTTCTGGGTGAAAGCTTTTTACAATTGAGCCATGTCCAGTGTATGAGGATTTTGTACGACATCTCCAACCAAATGGCAACTGAATGCAACCGATCCCGCCTCTTCTCCCCAGGAGATGCCGGTGGACCTTTGTTTCGTTTTGGAAGCATGTGAATATTTTAATGAATCCCGACAAGAGAGAACTGCTGCTCGAAGTTCAATGAGTAATACAAAGCATTGTTTGCTAGGCACAAGTCCTGCTTTTAATCTAGCAAGCTTAACTCCCTATGATAGCACATGTTGATAGCTATTCAGCCATCTACTGCAAGTGACAGCTCAGTCCATACCTCCGTTCAGCACAATGTTTTATGGATGCCTTGCCATTAATCTGCTTTGACAAAACTCCAATCTACCAGGGCAGTCTGTGAAAAAACGAACAGTCAATGTACCTGGGACATTAAACAGACAGCCCATGTAGCCAGTATCCCCATTTCTGCAGATCCCGCTAATCCTCTCACATGCACTGGTGCCACCACGCTGAGTTTGGTGGAGTTCTTCCTGAACACATTGACCAGGTGATCTTCATGCCAGGGTGAGCCAGAAAGGAGCAAAACATGTTGCACATATTAATATCAAAGTACAGAACAAATCCTGTTCAGTGATGGTCAGTCCCCAAGAGACCAGGCAGGTGGATAAGGGCTGGTACACAGGGATGGACACCTGCTCTGGTCCCAGCTGCCTTTTGAGTCCCAGGGACACCGGGTGGTGCTCCACTGGGCATCTCAGCAGCACCGTGGCCATGGGCTCTGGTCCTTTTGCTGTAGTTTGGCGCACGCTTCCTAGATTCATCACTGGACGCTACCATAAGGTCCTGCCCCCTTTATGGATTTATTTAAGCTTTCTTGTTTTACTCAGTGAAGAACAGAGCCCAAAGATGCAGCTGTGTTTCAGCATACAGACCTGGGCACAAAGTACCCAGCACATTTGATTGGGAGCTCTTGAATTGTTATTAGCCTCGGAATCAGCTGCCAGGCCCATATTTTTTCCTACAAGGCAGTAGCATGCCTTGTACAAGCCCCATTTCCTTGCTAATGCCAGGTAGAGTATTGGTTTAGGGGTTTGGTTTTTTAATTAATAAACCAGAAAAACTCATGTAGTGAATTTACACCAAGGTTGGATGATTTATCAGCTGGGGAACATGTCAGAGCCTTCTCTGCAGAGGCCTCTTAGGAAAGCTGACTCACCAGAGTGCCACTGCCATCTCCAGGTAGACAGTGGCTGAGAAACGAAGGGAAGGAGGGAACAGCCAGCTTTTCCAGCCTCTCAAACCACACAGATGGGACAGTCCCTGCCATAGTGCTACATCCAGTAAGCATCTATTTTTATTGTATCACATACTATATTACAGACAAACTGTTAGCAGTGAAGATATATTTTAAAAATTATGCAAATGGAAGCTTTTTATAATACAGAACATATAGAATGCCTCAGTTCCGTAGCCCTAATTTTATAAAAATTTCATCTGTTGAAACATTCCTGATTATAGAAGTAGGTCTGATCAGTCCTAGTATAATGATAATGCCAATTCCCCAAGATGGGGCATTTTCCCTTTTTGCTGTGCTCCTCCATACACTTCTGTGTAGTCTTAACTTTATTTCTTTAAGTTATCCCCTTGTCATCAAAAGCACTATTCAAGTGAAGTTACATGTCTGCAGGAATGACACCTTAGTCCACCTTGTTTATTGCCTTTCATGCAGATACCATTAATGAATTCCTCCCAGCAGTGATCCGGAGCGCAGCAGCTCCGGTGAGGGGCTGGGGTTTGCAGGGGGGAGGCCACGCTGTGGGAGTACCTTGTCCTCCACTTGCTGGGTATTGTCATTTAGGCTTTAAGAGACATGCGTTGTAGCTGAAATAACACACAAGTTTACACTGTTCCTTCTTGATTCTTCTTGCAATCACTTTAGCAAATGACAGAATTTAATATAATTACCAGGTTTTCCCTCCCACCAGAAGAACATCTGTCTATTACTCTAAGCAGTTCACTTAAGCAGAGGGAGAAGTGGTCAGGACAACGGAAAGGAAGGATTTGTATCAGGCTAGCACAGTGCCTTTTTCCTCTAATAGTCTTGCTTCAAGGGTGCTTATGAGAAGGCACATACAGACAGAAATGTTTGGAATGTGTCCTTTTCAAAAGAAAATGTTATTAGTTGCATGATGGCATAGTCCCTGAAGCTAAATTAATTTCTGGAGTTACTGTGATGAATTTGGCCTCAGCTATGTTTCGTGGCCCTGCTGGCAGCAGTTCTGTGTCGGCTGCCTTTGTCACCAGGGCTGTCACTGCTTTCTCTTGAGTGTGGCTCCAGCTCAGCAGCAAACAGCTGGTATCACTGTGTGCTGAAATCAGGGTGCCAGTACTGACCCTGCACTTCTGGCATCTCCTTTGCTGCTCCACTGTGCCGGCTTTTCACTGCCAGGAACAACGAGGGTGCATCAGGTAGAGAGGGAGGTGCTGAGAGCCACACTGAGTCAGCCCTTAGAGGATAACGAGCTTTGATTTGGATCCCACAGGAGTCAGACCTCTCCCACCCCTGGGTTGAACTCTGTGCTTCACCTGAAGCCCACAGCAGCTGAGACAGGAGGACTTGCAAAGTGTCACCCACAGCGGGGTTTTCCCAGAGCTCAGGTTGCAGAATCTGTCTGTGGCAGAGTCCTTGCCATTGCAAATCCAGTTATTGCCCTGTGTTTGTCCCTGATCCCCCTGCTACAGCCGAGGCTGGGATGCACCAGTGCATAGAAGGCCTCTGGGTTTTCCATCAGCAGCATCTGTCCGTGGCAGGTGTGCTCCAGCCGGCAGCAGACAGACGTCAGTGACTGTGAGAGAGCCACTCTCTGCATGGAAATGGCTTTGGGTTTGTTTTTCATGTTTTCTGTGATTGTTATTCTACTGTAAACTTGCCAAGCCTCTGCTTGCTCATAAATGGGGCTTGCAATATTTATGACAAACACTACTACAGATTCCTAAATAAAACACACTATGCTACTCCAGTCTCCCACCCTCATCAACCCTCGTGCCAGTAGGCAGTTCCCGTTACAGTCAGATTCTGTCAGTGCTATCAACTGTGCACATTTCCTCCAAGTCGTGAATGTTTAAACAATGTCTGAATCAGGACTCTGACTGTTTCACTGGTTACAAACATTAGTCTGCATCTTCATGCCAGCATTTTTTAAAGAAAGCCTTTCTAACATGCATTTTAGGTAACAATCTGTTGACAAATAGGAATGTGATTAATGATAATGCAAAAAAAAAAAGAAAAAAAGAAAAAAAAAAAAGTACCGTACCTGTTCTGTGGCTGTTTGTTTTCCTGTTCCTCCGAATGCAATGCAGTATTGTGAGTAATCATGAGCCAAGGTAAAAGCTTGAGACACAAATACCCTGAGGTTCAGGCATCATGGGCAGTGGCATTTCCTGACTGCAATATGTGTGAGAACAAACACCCTTGTGTCCATGGGTCACCTCTGATGAGATGGTAGCAGCAGTGTGTCAAACTTCTGTTCTTCTTCATGGAAGTGCCATGAAAGACCTAAGGAAATGTGCAAATAATGTAAATTGTGATAACTAAAGCCATGTTAATGGATCAGCCATGTATAGCTTCACTGTTACAAATGCTATTCTCCAATGGCAATTTGTATTCAATTTTGTTGAATGGTTTTAAAAATGTTGGTTTTAATAATAAAAAGCAAATACCTGTAGGAGGGTGTCCTTTCTTAAACGCAATATGTAATTTGTCTCAAGGGACACTGTCAGGTTAAAAATTTGCAATGAAACTTTCAAAAGTGGGACTCAAACATGTATTCATGTGCGAGGGGGCTGTGAAACTGAACTGTGCTGTGAGCTAACACATGCCAATGATTTATTTGCATCACTGATTCAGGGGTGCTCTTATATTTGATGTGGTGACATACACTGAACTGATAGTTTGGCCTTTGTAAAGTTCGGCCATGTAAAGTTCAGAAATGTTCTTCTGCCTACATCACCGAGAGTAACTTGAGGTAGTAAAAACTGAAAACTCACAGGCATGTCTTTTCCTTTCTGCAGTTCTGCTTAAGTATAAGCAGGAAAACAGGCAATTAACTTGAAGGAAAAAAAGCAAACGCTATTTTATGTCACAGATAACAAAAATAACCCAAAACCTCACAGTGTCCCTTTAGCTTTGGTTTATTGTAAACATCCATTCTGACACAAGGAGGAATGCAGAAGCGATTTTGCCAGACTATATATATGTGTGTACATATATATATATGTTTGCTAATCTCCATTTTGTAGGGTATAATCTGTCTACCAGTACATCCCAGGAAAAAGAACATTCATCCATGCAGAAATATGAAAATAAAAGTGTCTGTGTGAAACGTGGTCTTGGTGTCACTGCAGTGCCTGCCCAGCGCCCGCTCCCCCAGCTGTGCAGACCCCGGGCAGCACCTCCTGCTCCCAGAGACAGCAGGGCCCTCTGGAGAATGCCAGACGAATTCTTGCTCCCTCTGCATGAAGAAGGTGTGGTAACTGCCTGCTCAACACCTCTCACTCCCTGGGATGTGTCCCAGCTGCTGCCAGGCAAAGCAGGCTCGGGCTCAAAGCATGTGCGTAGACTTTTTGTTCGCTTTCTGGCTGAGGTTTGTTCGAGTGGCTGGTGAAGCCTTAGGTACTCCTGTGAGGTACGGGACACCTCTGGCTTTATTCTGAGCCCATCACCATTGCAGTCTGAGCATCTCGTCCTGCTGCTTCAGGGGTCCAGGGCATTGCACCTGATGGACTGAAGGGCACTGGGGAGGGAGCAAGTCTGCACTGGCCATGGGGGCTGTCCCTCACTCTGGAGCACAGAGGGGAAACCTGAGGTGTGTGCCACAACTCAGCATACGAAAAAGGTTGCTTTTGAATCCAATAATAGTGGGTGTTTTTACTGAGAGATTAATTCTGTAACCTTTGCTTATCCATGCAGGTCCAGCAAACTGGAAAGGAGGAGGCCTGGACGCGTTGGCACATGAAGTCCTTTCATCACATGAGATCTGCACTGTGTAGGATCAGGTTTGGGAGCTGCAGGAGCAGAAATTCTGTGGGATGGAGAGCTGGTGATGGACTTACCCCTGCTGCTTGGCCAGGAGAGGCCGGTTCTCTGCAGACAGGACACCTGTCCCCATCACCCCCCAGGAGGTGGGAAATAATGAACTGAAGATCTCCGCAGTCTCGGTGGATGTGGTTATTTCCAGTCTGTTCTGTTAAAACTTTCCTTTTTGTCTTGCAGAGGAAAAGTCTTTCTCCATCTGTTCTTGCGGAGACTGGGAGTTGCTGTGGAGCTCTGGCTGGAAGCCCCCACAGCAGGAAGGTGCCTCCTGAGCACAGGGTGAGTTGTCACATTGCCTGTGACGTTCTGCTGGGGACTCACCTACTGTCCTGTCCCTGTGCACAGCAGCCCGTGGAGGAGCCTGGGGGGAGTGGGGTGATCCACACACCTTGTTCAGGACAGGGGCTTCTGCGAGGTGTGGGCAGTGCTCCTGGCAGTGGGGAGAGGGGGATGCTTCCTTTAGAACCTGGGACACTTCCAGAGTTACTTGTTGGGATTTGCACCTGCAGCCAGGGAATGGAGAAGGGGAACAGCACCAGTGCAGAGCTTCCCTCGCAGGAATCTGCTCTGGTCTGAAGTCTGGCTGCAGAACATGAGCCTGGATGGTCCCTGCCCTCACCCAGATAACAAAATGTGAGAATGAACTTGGAACACTCCTCACTACACTGTGACCTCCCTTCCCTGCAGCGCAGCTTTTCTCGGGACAGCCTCCAAACCCAGCCCCAGCTCCCTCGGCCTGCGAGCGATGGAGCACATGAAGGATAAAGCCCCGGGGCCACTGCCCCAGTGTTTTAGTCTGTATTTGCTCTTTACATTGCAGAGAGCCAAGGAGTGAATACAGCGATGCTGTGAAGGATGCAGGGGGAAAGCCCACTGCTAGTAATGTCCAGTCATCTCGTTGTTAAAATGTCTGTGAAAAGTTGATGCTGACACAGGATTTTCCAGAAGAATAATAAGTTATTGAAAAATGTTGATTTAAAAAAAAAAAATCCAAGATTGATTTCACAGTCTCAGGGTTAAATTGAATTTGTTGACATTTTCAGAGAAACTTATCCAACCTTTGTGTTCTAATTGTCTTATTGATTTACTTATAAATCTATATAAATTGAAAATATATAACAGCATACATATACGTGAAGATAAATGTCAGCACAATGTTTTCTGTCTGAACAAATATTCTAAATTTTAGAGAACTCAGAACACAAAGAATTACCAGAGGCTTGTTTCATTCACACAGCACAAGCTGTTATGGAAAAGCATTTGTCACCAACCAGTTACAAGTCAGAGAAATAATACTCATTGTGGTGGGTGAGCATTGCACTGGTGGGAGGCACACTGCCTGTGCTGTAACTGATAATGAGTAAAACCTTTTGGAAAAAGCCATGTGTGTGTATGACAAACTTGAGTTGCAAAAATACTTCTAAATGGTTCTCAATTTTTGTTTCAGACTTTTTAAAATTTATCTCACTTTATTTGCCTTATATTTGTTTTATTTTGCACTAAGCTGTGATACCGTAATGCTTAAATCTTGAAGAACATCTGCTACAAACAAGTTACCGAATTGCTTTTGGTTCCTTTGGTATTCAAATGAAGGAGCTGTGCACAAACAAACAAGAGACGCTTTGAAATGCAAGGAAGGTAAGAGATTTCTATCTCAGCAATACTTTGTAGTGATTTCACCAATGAAATAAAATTAACTGAATATTGAAGCTTTTAGCTTATGTCCTATTTAGTGCGAATATTTAGTGCATGTCATAAGTGAAAACTGGGAATGTATGCTGTAGATTTCAGCAGCTTTGAAGTCCAAAAGCAGAATTTCAGAACTTAAAAACTCCCTTTTCTGAGAGCACATTTAATCCCCACTTGGCAAAGAAATCACATTCCAGCCTGAGAAGAGGCTATTCCAGGGCTAGAGCAGCCCTGCTCAGCAGGGCCCAAAGACATCACTGCAGAAATGGGTGTGACATTGCAGAGACCTGCAGGTAATTTTAGATACAGTAAAACTCATGTTCAGAGACGTCCTGTTCCTTTATTGCAGCTTTACTCTGGCTTTGGTACGGATTTCCAGTACCTGGGGGAGCTCTGTGCTGGCACTGTGGGAGCACCTGGCCAGCTCCTGTGTCCCCAGAGCCCCAGCAAGGCCTGGAGGAGCTGCCTGTTCCTGGTGGAGCTGAGTGGAGCCAGAGGACTGGGAAGGGAGTTCTGACAGCTGGGAACTCAGCCAGTGTTTCACAGACTGGATGAGTGCCTGTGCGTTAGCTGTGCCTCCCCTCCAAGGACGAGGCCGTGGAGGAAGGAGATGCCTTGTTGTAGGGTCTGGAGAGCATTAACAGCAGTGGGCTGGAGCTGCCCTGGGGGAAGAGCCAGAGGTGTCTCTTGGCACGGACACGGTCTGGAAGGGAGAGACAAAACCCTGCCCGGGTCTGTGTTAGTAGAGAGAGCACAGAAATGTGACAAAGCTGGTCAAACCTGTTCCCTGTGCTGGGATTTTCTGGAGCTATTTCAGCGCTTGGCAAGGAAGGGGCGATAGCAGTGTCCAGCTGGTTGGTTGTGCTTTCCAGGTATCCTGTGTCCTGCTCTGTGGGCACCTGGGCCCTGGCTCTGCAGGTTTCTTCCTTGTTCCCAGTGAGAGGCAGCACTGCAGCTCTCAAGCCCTCAGCTTCCACCCACCACACATGCAGAGCTGTGAATTAACCCAGGGGACAGCTGGCACTCAGATACTGGGGTGCTGCATGGGAGAAAGCAACTGCTCTGAGGCTTCCATGGGGAACAGGCTGTGCCCATCCCATGGCTCGAGGCACCTCTGAGTGCTCCCTACTCCCTGCATGGAGCTGGGCAAAATAGCCAATATTGTCATCATGCGTGGAACATATGGATGTGTATGGATGTATGGAACATAAGGATAATGTGACAGATGCTGCAGATTCTGTAGTCACAGGCTATATGGGCTGTTACAGGACACTTGGGGATCAAAGAGTTTGGAGTACTAGGACAGGAGTCTCCAGTGAAAATGGTTTGCTGCCGTAGAGCAGGTGCTGGTTATGCCCTGGACAGTCCCTGCCTGGCAAACGGAAAACAAAAGGCTGTGGGTTTGCTCAGCACTGCTCAAAATTTAATCAAATGCAACTAGAAAAAATGTAGTGGCAAGTCCCACTGCATTAATCTTTATTAGACTTACGTTTTCCTAAATGTGACATGGCATCAGGTGTGTGTCTCAAAGCTGTGCCTTTTGGGACACCACAGGGAGGAGTGCAGTGTTCCCAAAGTGGCCTCAATTTCCTGAAAGCATGTTCAGATGAGCCTTGCAGAGACTGAGCTGTCCCCAGCCAGGGTAGCATCTGAGCCATGAGGACAGCTGGGGATGCTGCTGGCACTTGTTACTGCACTGTGTGAGGCAGCCCAGCAGCTCTGGATGCGAGCACAGATCACCAGGGCTGCCAGGCTGGAACCAAACCTGCACAGCAGTTTCAGAGGGGTGCAGCTTCTCCCATTGTTATGTGAGTGCTGACTGCCTGCCTGTGGCACAGAAGCAAACTGTAAAGAACTGCACGAGCTACTCCTTCCCTCTGATAACAAGGCCAGAGCTGCACATCAGCTTTATTCCTTCTCGTGCCAATCTCCCAGTTCACTGGCAGGCACAGATAAGGCCCTGGCACACACAGATTCCCTGTGATAGTTGTACCAAGGCTCCTGCCAGGGCACCTGGGTACTGATGGTCCCCATGGTGGGGACATACTGGTCAGTACTTTTCCAGATGCCACAAAGCTTCTTCAGGGGTGTGTGATGATCTGGCGTGACCGCAGATGTAGCAATAAATAGGCTACAGGGCCTTTAAGGACACCAGACATTTTCTCTCTGTCAGATAATTATCAGTCTCATACCCAAGGGCACGTTCTCCATCAGCTCACAAGTGTTTCAATGATTTTTGGTTATTTTATTTGTGCCAGATGTGGAGGTGCTTTATACTGTAACAAACATAAACTAAATAATTATGTGTGAAAATGTGAGATCTTTTCCTCCATTTTTATGAATTCCCTTTTGGTTTGGTGTGTGCGTTCCCAGGCAGACAGGTTTATGTCTCTGACACAGATGGAGATCAAGGATGACCCTGAGAAGGAGTGGCCTGAAACCTGCTCTCTCCTAGATGCCCAAGGAGCATCAATCTGGCTCCCCAGAGCCCGTGGGAGGCTGACTCCAGCTCCTCCCGCCCAGAGGGCAGGGATCCCTGCAGGCAGCGCCTGCTGGACTGTGGAAATGATGTTAAGACCTGTCCCTTGAGATGCAAACCTGAAGGTGAGTCTGCAGTGATTTGGTTTTATCCCTTTAAAATATTTTCACAGTTTTTGGGGAAACCTCTATCATAAAATTCTCTCCTTTTCCTTATTTCCACAGTGTTCAAAACAATCTACTCCAACGGTAAACATTTCAGTGAATGCTTCAGTAAAATGAAAGGTGTGTTTTGTGATACCATTCACAGCTTTGAAGACCTCAAAAGCAAGTGCAGCAGTGTTTTTGTTCAGGCTATTTACACCCTGTCAGAGCTCAGAGCTGAGTTAATGTTTCACCTCAGGCTGCAGTAAATCAGATAAAACAGTATTTCCTCATTCCCAGAGTTACCCTTTTACATTGTCTGCACTGCTCCTTTTGCTGATACAGGAAAAAAACATTGCTTAATCCCTTTTAACAACTGTTGAGACTATTTTTAAACACAAAATATGTTTCTATACTGCACTGCCTTTTGCTGAGGCATTTTTAAGACTACCAAGCCTCAATCCATGCTATATAATGAGAGCTGTCTTCCTGCTGGCCAACCTACCACCACTGTTTGGTAAGTTTAGAACGATAAACCCATGTGAACCTCGGTGATTTTTCCACCTCATTTTGTTTCACCCAGAAGCAGGAAAGGCTTGCTCCTTGGACATTCACATTGGAAATTCTGAAGTGCTCTGTGAGGAAGCTTTTCAAAGAGGTCCTTCCCAGTGGAGCTAGCACACACACACCTGGCAGCTGACAAACCTGTGCCTGAGGGGATCTGCCAGGAGCAGCTCCCATGCCTGCAGTGCTGAAGCTCCTGGGGAAGTGCCATGGGACCGGTGCTCACCTGTAACAGCAGAGGACAAGAGCTTCAGGTGAGGCATTTATCTGCTCTCTTTCACTTCTCTGCTGGGAGCACACATATCCCACAGGAATAAAATGAAGCCACGGTCTTCCACTGGCCAGAACTCCTCAGCAGGAATTATTATTCTCAAATAGTGAAAGTAATAAGATAAAAGTGTTGTCGTATAATCAACATCCAGCCACCTCAGCAGCAGAACACTGGGATGTGTCGTGTCAGCTCTCTGTGATTGTTTAGCACAAAATGAGAACCCAAAAGATTTTGAACTGGGTACATTGCTGCAGTGCTTGGAGAGATGCTGAGAGCTGTGGGGGTCCCTGCTGCATCCTCACCTCCCGAGGCTCTGTTCCAGCAGAGATACTGCTGTGCCCCTGGGATGGACCCCACTGGTCAGAGCCATCTCATTTGCAGAGAAGTATAAAGCAAGAATGAATTAATTTAAAGTGTTTTGGGATTTTTTTCCTTAAAAATATTCCTCACCCCCCTCTTGACATAACAATATATGCCTAGGTCCTTTGCAGGGAAAGTTAAACTAAAAGAAAGTCTTTTAATTAAACTTCTTTGATGTTTATGGTGTTCAGAACAGTTCCAAATACCAACAGCGAAAACTTTCTGTCTCTTGAACATGCAGACTAGAAACTAGTACTTAGTGCAGCTCATTTAATGAGTACATCTTGATCTGATCTGCTGTCTCAGAGTGTATTTCATCCTATTAACATAAAAGTATGCAATTATTTCCAATAGATCCTAATCTGGTTTAGTTAAAATATCTACCCAGCTTTTGACAGCTGAAGTCACTTGTATGGATGAAATATTTATTTAACAAGTTAGGAAGCAAAAAGGAATGACATTATATCAGGTAAGAGCTTTGGCCAAAGATCAAACCACAATTGTGCATTTATCTGAGATAATAACAAAACGTTGTGCACTTAAAACTGAGTGTCCAATTAATTGTCAGTTCCCAGACTCATTCCTGTATCTGACAAGAGGTTACAGCAACCTTTTTTCACATTTAAATTGTATGCTTTATCTTTAAAGTGAAGTTAAAAAGCATGAACACTGGGTGCTGATGTGCACACAGATAAAATGTTTTCAGGTTGTAATAGGCAACGTCATAATGGAAATAATGAAATGGGGTTACAGATGAAGGGAAGGTGCGGGAAGGTGCGGGAAGGTGCGGGAAGGTGCGGGAAGGTGCGGGAAGGTGCGGGAAGG
>VXBT01001731.1:166274-196221 GCA_013400235.1 Oriolus oriolus | reverse complement strand
CCCCCTGTCCCTCTCTCCCCCTGTCCCCGTGTCCCCCGGCCCGGGCGGTGCTGCCCTCTCGCGGTGGATCGCGGCAGTGACGCTCGGTTTGCGGCTCCGCCGGGCGGGAGCCGGAGCCTGGCAGGGGCTGCTGCTCCTCCGGATGGCAGGCAGTGCCTGTTCTCGGGAACCAGGGACCTTCTCTGCCTCTCGGTGCTTCCTCCCCAGGAACCGGGGCTGCCGTGGCTCCCTGAGCTGTGGGAAGGGCTCTGTGCGGAGGTCCCTGCCCTGGCCGGTCTGTGGCTGGTGTGGGCTGTGAAGCAAGGGATGAAGTGGCCCTGGCTGCCTGTCCAACGGCAAATGCCACTGAAATGCTGCTGATCTAAACTGCTGAGCTTCACAGCCAGTGTTGCTGGGTATTTGCCCCCTGCTGCCATCACCAAACACAGAACTCCAGCTCCCTAACAGTGACAACTGCATTTTGGATCGTGTCATTTGTGAGCCTTATACTCTGAAACTGTCTGACCCTCGCCCAGCAGTTTTAGAGACAAGTGAGGCTGAGGACAGTGCCCACCCTGCACAGCATCCTGAGGGGCTCCACTGTGCCCTTCACACTGGCTTTCTCTCTGCATTTCTTTCCCTCTGCAGGAGAACCTGTACAAATTGCAATGAGTCTGGACATCGCTAGTATTTCTAGTGTATCTGAGAGTGAGATGGTAAGTGAAAGAACTTTTATTTTATGAGATAAGATTGAGATCTGCCTGAGAGACTTTGCATGTATTCTGTGTGTTCACCACAGAAATGGTCATTTTGAAACTGCTTTGCTGTTTGGTGGCTGCTGACCACTTTCAGGGGTGAGATGAAAACAGGGCTCATTTATGACTGCAGACTGTGGAGATGCCACAGTAATGTGGGCTTACGAATAAACAGAAGTGGTTCCAAAAGTCCTCCTGGTCAAAAACTCATTACCTTCTGGAAATCAGGCCCTGTGGAAATGGAAAAAAAAATCAGTGCTGTGTGGCATCCCTTTACTCCATGTGGGAGCTCTGTGTGGGACAGGGATGGCTCTGTTGGACGTGCTGGCTCTGTCTGAAGTCGTGGACAGGGTTCCTTTTCAAGGAGAAGTAAGGCTTTGAGCTGTGACACAACCTGAGGCTCAAAGGAGTGGCCATCCGAAGAAAAGAAAGAAAATAATTTTAAATATACAGAGAACATCTTCCCACCACTGGTGAATCTGATTCATTCCACTTCTGATAACAGCTGGATTTCAAACATTGATCACTGAAAGCTCCTCTTTCAGACTGACCAAAACTATGGGCAACTTGGGTTAATTCAGCAAATAGTGTCAGTCCAAACAGTCAGAAGTTCAGTCAGGAACAATTTCAAGAGTTAACTTCTGCCTTTTCAAGACTTCCACCACCAATTATTTTTTGCAACCTCCTCCCCACAAATTATCAAGTTCACTAAATAAAACTTTGTAACTTTGCTAAAGCTATTCATTTTGGGGAAGGAGCAGAACCAACAAAATCAATTATTCACAAACCTATGACTTAATTGAAGTGCCTCATAAAATAGTTCCTGTTTTGGATTTTTTCTTGATGATCCATCTAAATTTCTCTGATCATATAGGAGCCATTGCAGAGGCTCAATCTGTTCCCTGATAAAAGTTGGAAATCAACCAAGATACTTCACTTTTGTCACTATTATATCTCACTGTATTGAAAGCCATAACAACCCATTATTTGACATCACAGGCTGAGGGTAAAATTTTAAAAGTTGCAAAAGCTGACACTGATACCCTATAATTCCTTAAAGCGTTTGAAAATTGGAGATGGAATGAAGCAGAACTGCTTGATCTCCCAGAGCCAGGAGCAGTTCTGTGGTGAAATGCAGTTGTTCAGGCTGTTAGCACAAGCGCCAGTGCCAGTCTGCCTGCAACACAGATGTTCTGAAAGTATGAGGCATTTCTGGTTGCTTTTGCTTTGACTGTAAGGAAGGAAGTGAAATAGTCCAACAGTGCCTGTGGTGTCCAGAAGGCTCAGCAAAGCATCAGCCTCAGAGCTGAGCGGGTGCTGCTTATTCTTTTCTATTGGGGCACTGTGAAAACGCTCCAGTCACTGCAGGTTGATTATGGCAGGCCAAACTCAAGTTAATCCCAGTGTTCTTAGATTCAACATTCCTATTAAAATAGAAGGCAGAAGCTTTTTTTTTTTTCATTTGTTTGGGCTTTTTTTTAAGACCTCCCTGAAATAACAGGTTGGATTCACTTACCTTTTTTCTCCAAAGTGCCAGTGCCTCTTTGATGACCAGATTTATAGTATGTGTGGAATTTCCCAGCTCTAGGCCATGACTGATCTGTAATGTCAATGACTTGTGGGGTGGCCTCAAGTGTGTGCTTCCCATCTGTTCTCTTACCTGCAAAATGGACACAAAAACGTCAGTTACAATAACTGTTCATTAAAAACATACAGTTTAATAAGTATATTATATATATAAGTATAATCTTTAATCCTCAAACTCCACACCTTAGAGTGGAAGTATATTAGAAATATTACAGAGAAAATAAAACTGGGATGAAAATGAAACTTGAAGCCTGGTTGAACAAAGATGTGTTCTGTCCCTTGTCACACACGTGGTGTGCCCGCAGCTGTGCCGTGCAGGTGCTGGACACGCGTCCTCCTGGGCTCTCCTCTCTTTGCCAGGATTACACAGCCACCATCTCCCTGCGGCAGCGCTGGACAGACCCACGGCTGGTCTTCCACGGCAACAAGAGCTTCACGCTGGACGCTCGTCTGGTGGAATTGCTCTGGGTGCCCGACACCTACATCGTGGAATCCAAAAGGTCCTTCCTGCACGACGTCACCGTGGGCAACCGCCTCATCAGGCTGTTCTCTAATGGCACTGTCCTGTATGCCTTAAGGTACTGAGACCTCTGCCTTTGCTGCTGCTGCTGGCTCAGAATAGATTTCCAGAATTACCCTGGACAGGAGCAGGTACCAGCTGTCACAGGTCATGAGTTTGGGGTCAAAAAGCCAACTGTGACCATTCTCTGCTGATCCATTTCCCCGTGTTCTGGCCTCCTGGAAATGCCAGTCAGGGATGAGGATCTCCCATCACAGTACACGCTGGTCCTGAGGCCTGCTCAGAAGGCTTGCAAGTTGAGGTGTCACTGAGGAAAAGTCCAGTCAGATGGAGGCAGGGGAGGAATGGAAGGAGGACATCACAACAGTAAAAGTTTAACTAATAGTGAGAAACCTTTTGCTTATCCAGTGCCGTGTAGTGATGACTTCTGTTTTTTACTAAGAAGTGTATTTGTCCTTGTACTGCAGGAATGTGCACTGCACTTGGGTTAGCAACTCCTACAGTCTTCTCCTTAGCTTGCAGTAACCGGGTCCCAGTTACCTCAGCTGCAGAGTAAAACTCATTTACCTCCACGTCAGAGCAAGCCAGAGCACGTGTGCAGTTGGTTACTGTGCCTCATGCTGCAAGTGGTGACTTCTTAAGATGTGCAAATTGTAGAACTGGGAAAAAAATGTGAATCTAAACTCTACATCCCACCAGAGCAAAGCAAAATTCCTCCTTGGGTTACATTTTCATTGGGGTGGCTGCAGAGAGCACTTGTTCTTAAGGAGCGTTCTCAGTTACTTCATTTCATAGGTCCAGATAATCTGACTGACAGAGCAGAGGCTTTGTGATCCAGTTTGCTGTGTAAAACAACAATTTCATTACATGTTTTTATTGCAATTTTCAGAGTTCTTTCTCTTCCTACAGAATCACAACTACTGTTGCCTGTAACATGGACCTGTCGAAATACCCCATGGACACACAAACATGCCGACTGCAGCTAGAAAGCTGTAAGTATAATGGTCTAGAAAACTCTAAATTTGTTTATTCATAAGTAACTACACATCTTGAATATTTGGATTCAGCACAGTGGCCTCCTGGAGTAGACTTTTATTCCTGCAAATTATAACGTCCAAAAGAAAACAACTTCTGCTTCATCATTCTTCAAATGTTTGTGTTGTAATCCACAATCCAGAGAATTCCTGTCACTGTGCAGTTCACGCAAAAAAGTGGTAATAAAGCATATCTTATTAAAGTGTAGATAATTCAGTCTTGCACAGAAAGGATGAAGTAATGTTGGTTGGTTTTCAAAATTTAAGTCCTTTTGAATACACAGCTTCTTCAAAACTAACTTGTGGGGTTAGTGCATGGGATAGAGTACAGCAAGGAACAATTCTCACATTTTTAGGTATCTACTGCCTATTGCACCCCCAAATCCCCACTGTAAAAAGACATTGGGAAGGGTGGTTCTCAGCAGAATTAGAGTTGAACATGGTTCTCGAATCATGAGCTGAAATGAGGCAAACGAAGCTTTGTGGTACCTGCCCCTCCACTAGGGCTGACTGCTGCAGGGATACAGAGGATGGGAGCCTCGTCAACAGAAGAGTCTCAGACTGGGGAGCCCCAAGAAGAGGAATTATCAGTGAGCTCTGCTCTCAATTAGATTAAAAGCTCACCTGTGGCAATGCTGGCTGAGAAAGGCTCCAGCAGAACGCAGGCCACTGCAGGGTTGTTACCCTAGAGCTCAGCCAGCTCCGTACCTGTGAGGAGCAGGCAGCCAGCTCCTGCTGCATGGCACAAAACTAAACTTCCACCATCTCAGCACTAAGACCAGATTTTTAACTTCTGGGGTTGCAGCATGAAGCACCTAGGGAAGCACATATTATTTTCACATTAAAATCATATTAGTTCACCATGGTTAACTTTATTACAAAGAATAGCTCCTGAAATAATAATGATTGGCCTCTTCTGCTAAAGTGGAGCATGTTTAGGCCTGGTTTAAAAGTGATTGGGTCCTACATCATGCTCAGTTGCTGTATAATTCCAATGAAATTACATACATATTGCCCACTGGAGATTTCATTAGGATAAGTGCCCAGAAATAATGCTATTTAAATATACGCCAGA
This sequence comes from Oriolus oriolus, assembly GCA_013400235.1. Lineage (NCBI taxonomy): Eukaryota > Metazoa > Chordata > Aves > Passeriformes > Corvidae > Oriolus > Oriolus oriolus. Next base: position 191,271 of record VXBT01001731.1, on the reverse strand, counting down.
TGAATTAACAACAATCTATCACTTATTATAAAATTTTCCTGAGTAACCACAATTTATAAAACCACTTAGGAACTTTGAAAAGTCACATGCTACTCAGGGATTCATACTCTGGACACCTAATTTAGGAGTTCATCACGCCCAAGCTCTGGTAATTTGTGTCTAATAAGAAAACACAATTAGATGTAAATAGAGCTGCAACTGCATCTGATTCCTTCTACCAGGACAAATGGGTTATTATCAGAATCACAGCGTCCCTACACATGGACTTGAAGAAGGGCTCTTAATAAAAGAATTAAATCAGTGAAACTGATGGGCTTGTTTCCTAAATTAAGTCAAATTCTTGAAGGGAATGGCAGGCTGGCAACTCAGTACAAGATTTATCCCTCAGACTGAGGTATCCCTCAGTCTAACCTGAGGTCATGTCATCACTTACATCCCTGGAGGCACGCACTCAGATGGCGTATACGGAGTCCCACTGCTTTGAGGCAGGAATTTGGTGTTACCTAAATGTTGTGTGCATTTATTTGTCCTCAGTAACTTAATGCCTTTGAGGATAGGAGGAATGATTTGCAGGAAAAGTTGTTTTTATGAGCAGGTTTTCTGGACGATGTGTACCCAGTCAGAGAAGCCTGGTTCATAACCACACAGCAGTCTCAGCTGTAAGATCTCGACTAACTGAAAATGCATTTTCGTATGTTTTTAAGCACTTGAATAGATGACTCAGGGAAATGTGCTTCTGCTCCATGGTAAGGGGCTCAGTGGGATCTGAATTCTCTTTTTTAACCACTGTGTTTCTCCTGCTCTCCTCTCAGACTGAAGAGACTGCGTTTGAGGGTTAACCACTGCAGTACTTCTGTCCTGCTGCATGCAATCAAGCTGTGTATGACAGCAGTGGATTACCTTTGAAAACAGAAATGCCCCGTGTAAACAATTGAAACGGGCTCTCAGCAGCCTTGCACGTTGTGTGTCATTCCCAGAGGTGTGTGTTCCTGTCTGGAGCAGCAGACCGAGTGCAGTGAAGGAAGCGCAGCCAATGTCCCGCCGTGGTCGGACACAGCTCGGGGCACCTCTGTCCAGCCTGCGGTGCCGGGATCAGGGTTCTGCTCCCTGCAGGAGACAGACCAGGGCAGCAGCTGGTCTTTCCACGGCCACAGCAGTCACACAGTCTCTGTGTTCTCCTCAGGGGGCTATGATGAAAGCGATGTCACCTTCACCTGGCTGAGAGGAAATGACTCCGTCCACGGCATTGAGAAGCTGCGGCTCTCTCAGTACACGGTGGAACGCTACCACACCCTGGTCTCGAAGTCACAGCAGGAGACAGGTACACCCATGAGAGGAAAAAGCAGGGAAAGCTCTTGACTATTCCCCATCCCATCTGCTCTCCTTCCTGTGGGCCAGGATCTTTTGACTCAGGCCTGAACCAGCAAGGTCTTTAGTAGATCTTAATCTCACAAAAAGAGATGAAAGGAAAGGTGATAGTTGCAATCAGGATATTCTGTAAGATGGAAACCCACAGACAGATGGAGGTTTAAAATATACTGTATTGATTTGATGGATTTTTAGTTTTTTTTAATTCTCCTTTTGTTTTTTCTCCACACCTAACTGAAGGAACTGTATCCCTTCTATCCAGGTGTGCAGTCTAGAAATACTGCAGAAAGCAATGTTTACAGTAACTAGGAGTAAAATTAATTTTTAAAATATACATTTGTTTGTAAATTACAATTCTGTCATGATGGATAACATATTTTTGTAGATCAGAATTCAATGTCTTTTTCATTATCAGCATAAAATACTCTTTTCTCCAATCACAGACACTATAAAAGGGGGCAAAATTTCCTTAGAATCACAAGGTTTTAAAAATAACAATGTTTTGTTGTTTTATTGCATACACAGCCCATGAACAACATAGACTTTGTTTCCACACTTCAAAGGGAATAATTGTTTAAAGAACAGAACTATATCCTGAAAACACTACTGATCCAGCCTCAGAACCCCTATGTCAGTAGTTACAACAAATTGATTGTTGGGTGTGTGTGAGCTCTGAGGGTGTCCCTCCTGTGGGGGATGTTGGCTGTGTGTGAGCTCTGAGGGTGTCCCTGCTGTGGGGGTGTTGGCTGTGTGTGAGCTCTGAGGGTGTCCCTGCTGTGGGGGTGTTGGGTGTGTGTGAGCTCTGAGGGTGTCCCTGCTGTGGGGGTGTTGGCTGTGTGTGAACTCTGAGGGTGCCCCTGCTGTGGGGGTGTTGGGTGTGTGTGAGCTCTGAGGGTGTCCCTGCTGTGGGGGTGTTGGCTGTGTGTGAGCTCTGAGGGTGTCCCTCCTGTGGGGGTGTTGGGTGTGTGTGAGCTCTGAGGGTGTCCCTGCTGTGGGGGTGTTGGCTGTGTGTGAACTCTGAGGGTGTCCCTCGTGTCAGGTGTTACCTCCATCAGCTCTCTGAGGTGGAAGCAAGGCCTCTCCCACAGGGGTGGTGCAGCTCTGCTGAGCTCCATCAGCTGAAGGGCTGATGCTGGGCTGTCCCAGTGTCACTTCAGGTGTCCTTGGGAATCTCACATTCATCAGGTCTCTTCCTTTCATGAACAGGCAGTTACCCACGACTGATATTACAGTTTGAACTGAGAAGAAATGTCCTTTACTTTATTTTGGAGACCTATGTGCCCTCCACTCTGCTCGTCATGTTGTCCTGGGTTTCTTTTTGGATCACACTGGACTCAGTGCCTGCAAGAACCTGCATTGGTGAGTTATTGCCTGAGGAAGGGAGGAGATTTAAGCAGGCAGAGGAGCCTTTCAAGGCTAGGTAGATGGTACTTTTCTTGAGCGACCTGCTCAGGGATAAATGGTCTGCTCGCCTTCTGCTGTTCCTTGGGGCAGAGCTGGATTGGTGTGGAGGCAATGCTGTGGCAGGGACACGCGCCCACCTGCGGGGCTGTGTGTGTCCAAGGCTCCGAGGAGATCCACTGCAGAATAGAGGACAGAGCACATGGTCTTTGTGATGTGCTTTGGAGGGAGCAGGATGGGGGTATTTTTTTACTGAAAGTGTGAAAAACTGCCTGTTGGAGCCAAGCTGCCAAAGGCAGGGACAGCCTGTGTGAAGCCAGTAGCTAACGCTACAAAAGCATCTCAGTTGCTATGATGGATGATTTGGATTTGGTAAGAAGCGATGTGCTTTATCTGGCCAGCAATAGAGAGCAATGACATGAGCAGAAGGGTAGGCCAAGATTTCTCCAAAGTGTCCACAAGAAAAGGTCTCTCTGTTTTCCAAGGGGTTACAACAGTGCTTTCTATGACAACTCTGATGATCGGCTCACGAAGTTCATTTTCGAAAACCAACTGTTTCATTAAGGCCATTGATGTTTATCTTGGCATCTGCTTCAGCTTCATCTTTGGTGCCCTTGTGGAATATGCGGTGGCTCACTACAGCTCGTCACAGAAGTGTGCAGCTAAAGTACCAGAAAAGGTAAGGCCTGACGTACCTGAATGAGCCCAGTGGTCTTGGACTGACAGCAATTAGTTCTCCATTAACTGAATAAGACAAATGGTCTTCCTGCTACGGATACATTAACAATGCTTCTCCTGACTGGCACTAAATCTAAACTTTTGTGTGTAACAAACACGTGAATAGCACAGGAGTGCTGTGTCTCTGGCAGATTTCTGAGCAGCAGCCTTAGCTGACAGTCCTCTTGCATTCACAGGACAACATTCAGAAAGGCACATGGGTCGGACTCTGGAGCTGGGTCCGTAGCCCTGAGCTGAGCTCATGTGAGCATGAAGCACTTCTGCTCCTTTCAAATGCAGCCAGAGAAGAGCCAGTATAACACAACTCTTTGCTCTTCTAACAACTCCAGTAGGGGAGATACTTCCCTCTACTGGAGGAAAGCTGAACCCTTCTTCCACCCTTCCTGGAAGACAGTCCCACAGTGTTTTATGGGGATTTTGAGTGAGTTGTTCAAGGGCTCTGCTTTAGTGTGAGAAATTAAATAGTCAGATATGACTGTAGTCCAGTGGTCATCAAGGGCCCAAATCCTGTCGGGGAAAAAGAGGTTTCCCACCTTAATACTGAGTTCCCCAGCCATTAAATTACTGTGTAGACAGGAAGAAATGGATATCCTGTAGGAGATGGATGTTGGATTACTCAGAGTAAGACTTGCTCAAGGATCTAACAATATCTCTAGGAATACAGTGGTAACAGGCATCTCTGGGACCTCAGGCCCTCCTAAGATTAGGCAGCAGCTGAAAGGTGTGTTTTAGTATTGGGATGACCATGTATGAAGCTGTGCTCCTGTATCTTTATCCTTATAGTCTCCTTGCTCTGCAGGAGAAGACAGACCTTAAAACTGTGCACTCTTGTTTCCTAGGGGCCTGCAAATGAACTAACTGAAGAAATGGAAGAAGTTAACATCACCAACATCCTCAACAATTCCATCACCAGCTATAAACAGAAAATCAGCTTCACAAGCATTGAGATTTCCAGCGATAATGTTAACTGCAGTGACTTGACCATGAAAAGTCATGAGAAAATCAAATGTGTCTTGAGAAACAAAATGCACAGGATTATTGGTTATTTCACAATTCAGAACCCTGGCAATGTGGACCACTACTCCAAATTGCTTTTCCCTTTGTTTTTCATGCTGGTCAATGTGTTTTATTGGGCTTATTATCTATATTTTTAGTTGAAATCAGTTGCTTCATTCTCCTACTTCAGCAGGAGAGGAATTGTGCCAGTTGGCATCCAGGTACCTAACCTCAGTGGCTTCAGTGTGGACAAAAAATTCCTTGTGTTTCCTGAGGTACCCAGCAGAAGAGTGTGTGAGGTGTGCATGCAAAGCCTTGGTGTGTCAGCATCAGCAGCCCTGACTCTGACAGCAGCCTGTTCAGCTGAGTGGCTGTGCTGGGCTCTTCTGCTCATAGCTGCATTTCATTCCACACCTCACCTGGCTGGAGATGGGTGTGCAGGACTGCACGTGGCAGCTACAGAGCACTGCAGGTGGCAAAATTATTTTGGTAGCTTGGAGCAGGTTGGAACCTTCGAGCTTAGATGTCCCAGAGGATGTACAGGATCATAGCTGTTATTCTTTGTTTGCCAGAGAGAACAGAGGCACTGTGACTGCTGCCTCAATAGCTGCTCTGTTGCAGTGAGAGAGCCCTGAGGCAGCAGCAGGAGCACAGTGCAGCGCAGCACAGAGGGATGCTCCCGTGCATGGTGCTGCTTTGTCCCGGGCGATGCGGTGCCAGTCCGGTGATTCGGTACAGCACAGTGGGGCCTCATTGCTTTTAACATCTGTCACTCACTGAGGTAATCCTTGCTTGCTGAAGTTCTCCATCCCTGAGACAGATGGAGGGCTTGTTGTTTGTAGAGCTGCATTTTTTCAGAGATTTGGGGACATGAAATAGAGGCAGCAAAATCGTTTTGTAACCCATCTCTTATACTCTTCCTGCTGTGCTGCAGCTGAACATTCTACCACTTTCCATTATTTTTTGTCCTGGAGAGTGTTTCCTTCAGCTTTCACTGCTACAAGCAGCTCTCACTTCTTGCCAGCCATAGGCACAAGTGGCCCATTTGTCATCCCCTCTTTTACGTGGCTGTGCAGCTGTGGCAGGTCAGCAGTGCTGCTGGGTGAAAAACATGTGTGGGTTGGGATAGGCTAGTCTAAATCACCCTTTCACTCTCTATTTTAGGCTGAAACACTGTTACTTTTTGGAAGAAATTAATATTCTAAGTGGCCTCTGGAAACTGCCCAGAGTCAGCTTTGTTTATCCTGCAATCAGCAGGAGCCAGAGTTTTCTTTTAAAGATAAATTACATGTGGCACACACAGTTACATTAAAGAACCAAATGCCATTTGGTACTGTGTAGCTTAAGGCTACTGGAAGTCTTTATTTCCTGATTGTAAAATGAATGTTTTATGGCAGCTTCCCGCATCCTACCACCCTTTTTTGTCCATGTTGCTTTCATCACTGAGAGGGGGCAATCCTGCAGTTATGTGGGCAGAACTGGAATTGCCTGCAGTGGCTCCATTCAGCAGAGGTCTGGCTGAGTGAGGCCTCTCAGTTTGTAGCTTGTGTCACAGTCTCTGGACACAGTGTTTGCTTAGCTTAAGAATCTCTTCTTGGGGGTTCCTACAGAAGGTGAGCAGAGCATGTGAAACTATAGATTTTTTACTTTAATAACTTTTTATTGAACCACTTCACCACACTGTACTGTGAGGGATCTAACCCACATATTCATAAATCATAGTTTTTACAAAGAGCAGCACAAGAAGACAAAGGGGAACAGACTGACAATGGCAAGTGGATAAACACAAACTCCAATAATGAAGTGTTGGCTTGTATATACTGGCATTTAAAGTCCATTCCATAAAATGTAATAAAGTGAATGTTTGTGATATGAACACAACCCCTCAGAGAGATTCTCTACTAGAAAAAAATCATTACTTCTTTTCTGTATTGGCTTCTGTCTTTAAAACCCAACTAAAATGCCCTAATGTGTTCTACACTAGCTGCCAAATATTAATGTTAACAAAAGGAATTTCTTTGTACAAAGCCCTCCAAGATCATCGAGTCCAGCTGTTCCCCCAGCCCTGCCAAGGCCACTGCTAACCCCTGTCTCCAAGTGCCACATCCACATGGCTTTTAAATCCCTCCAGGGATGGGGACTCCACTACAGCCCTGGGCAGTTGGTTCCTATGCCACCACCTTTTCAGTGAAGAAATTTTCTATAATATCCACTCTGAGCCTCCCCTGGCCCAGCCTGAGGCCATTCCCTCTCCTCCTGTCCCTGTTCCCTGCGAGCAGAGCCCGACCCCCCCGGCTGCCCCCTCCTGTCAGGGAGCTGTGCAGAGCCACAAGGTCCCCCCTGAGCCTCCTTTGCTCCAGGCTGAGCCCCTTTCCCAGCTCCCTTAGCTGCTCCTCACATGACTCGTGCCACAGACCCCTTCCCAGAAAGGCCTCTTGCAACCTGAACAACTCCATGACTTCAGCAGATGGCTGCTCTCAGGGCTTGCTTTCATTAGCCACAGCTTTTGTTACAGCTTTGCTGCTTTGATGTTGCTCAGGTCTGGCACCGGGGGTGAATCTTGTTTCCCTCAAGAGAGAGGAGCAGTTCATCCATGTGCAGCAGAGACGAGGTGAGAGGATGTTGCTTGTATCACAGCTGGCTTCTGGTCGCTTTCCTAGAGGAGGACCGAGAGAGACTATCCGTACGTTCACTGTCATGGAGAGCACTCAGTACTGGTGTTACAGAAAGCAGGAGAGGCGGAAGGAACATCCCCGAAATTTCCTCTCTGTGCCTGATTTCCTGGCTGGTTTTAGGGACAGATAGTTTTTGCTAATGTGACTTTCCATTATAAAGTTTCCATTGCTTTGGAAAATATTAACTTTGCTGCGCAGATCAGACAGGCCCTACAGTTATAGCTGGAATATCCTAAAGATTTAGTTCCCAGTAATAATAGGGCTAAACCACAGCACTGCCAGAGGCAAAAACTATATTATTTGAAATGAAACTTCTCATAAATATCCAGCTATGAAGTAATTTTATATCAGCTGCTCTTATATAAACTGGACATGGCAAACTGTGCTATCCATCAACATTAAGGTTGCCAAGAAAAATTACTCTATATTCATTGTCTGCAAGATGTGGAGATCTCCCTTTCCATTAGACTTCCCCAGGAAACACTGTGGTTTGCCACTTTGAAGAACTCTGCTGGTAGCAGCACCAGTGTCAACTTTGGGCTTCAACCTCCTTGTGTACCTCCCATCTCTGTGCCTCTGCAGGGAAGGGAAAAGGAATCTGTAAGCCTGTATTGAAATATACCCAAGCCTTTGATACTAGCACAGTGCTGTCAGGCACTTCTTTTGTCCTTGCAAGTTAAAGTTTGAATGTCTACAGTGACCAACAATGAATATGCTGGCATACGTAACATGAGGAATCTATAGTCAGCCACTGCTGGAGACAGGTGCAAGGTGAGTCTGGTCAAAGCCTTTCATGGAAGGGTCAGCTTACAGGTAGGGGACAGACATTAATTTTGATTTTTTTTTTTAAATTATATGTGAAACCTTAAAAAAAATGAACTTACATTTTAACTCACAAAGAAAATAATTAAAATGATATTAAAATATGCAAAATTGATAATTTAATTATACAATTACAGTCTTACAGTCTAATAGCCCCCCTGTATTTTGCATATTAGTGAACAATTGCTTTCTTAAAGCTCACAGCAGAATCATTTACTTGATGCTGGAGAATAAGTTAATTATGGATCTCCTGCCTTTGATTAATGGATTTAATAATCACGTTACAGTAGGATTAACTTATAGTTCATGTGCTTACAGCACTAATGATGAGATTCATGAAAGCAGTGTCAGCACATAGGACTGGCCCCAGAAAAGGCCCTGTCTGGAGATCCCAGCACTGCCCCAGTCAGCACTTCTGGGAGGAGCCAGCACATGGCATCAATCACCCCCATTTGCCACTTCCTTCAACAAAATTAAATACTGCTCTCAGGTGAGCTAAGCACCTCGACTGAAGCTCAGTTCTGGATACTGGGCGGGGGCAGAAATTTTCCTAGGAGATAGGTACAGCAGCAGGTAATGCACATACCCACTGGGCACAGCCACCTGTAGCCTGCTATGACCCAGTACAACAGGCTGAACATTCTTTTTCTTTAATGCTTCTTTTGGGCACATAATACAAGTATAAAATTCTCTGGATGGAAACACACTGCGTCAGCCAAGAGTTTCCCTCTCTAAAGGAACCTCAGGTAGTAGAGGTAGGTAGGTAGTAGAGCCTGAGAGACAGAGCACTCTAGTTTCTAAACTTGACTCCAGATGTTCAAGGAGAGGAACCATTGCAGGACAGAGAAGGCTGAAGGAACATGTGGAAGGTTTTTGTATTTTGCTGTAATTCCTCACAGGACTCCTGTGCACGTCTATGTAAGAACCAGGTCTGCAAGTCTGGCAGGAGCCACACTGAGAAACCTTGGCTTAATTAAAACTCACATTGACACAAATAAAAACAGAATAAAGAGCTGAACCATATTTTGTCTGAAGGAGCAGTACCTCAAAAATCACCAGCAACAGGATTTCAAATTGCATCAGACACATACCTTACCTATTATCACACAAGGCAGAACAATGTTATACAAATCAGAAGCTGAGTGTAACACAGCCCTGGGCTGCTTTGCCACGTCCCCTCCCCATCATCCAGCTCGTGTTTCCATGGGCAGGTGGTGGAGCTCCTTGCACTGATCATGCCATATGGAAATACTGGGGAAAAGCCAGGGAAATACTGCACAGCCCTTCCTGCTGAGGCCGAGGGTATGTGAATGCTGCTCCACCTTCCTGTTGAGGAAATGATTCTCCAAGGTGTCATTCGCCAGCTGATGGCAGCCAGCTCCCCATCACTGCAGCCTCCTGCCCTCACTGGGGGCTGTGAGGCCTCCTGTGCCCTTGGCCCTGCAGTATTCACGCATGGGCAAGGACTCTGCACACATGGAGGAAACCGTGCAAAGCTTTTATTGCACATCAGAAATTCCCTTAAATACCAGTACCTACAGGATATCGCCTCATATAAACAGGAAAAAGTTCACCTCAGTGTTCCCCAATCGCCTGGGGTATTTCCCAGACATTGCCTATTATGGTAAAAGGTAAACAATAACTTACAAGGTCAGAAACTGCAATTATCACATCTCATAGGGCTGACACCGTCCAGAAACCCACAATGCTCTCTCAGCCCATCCCCAGTGACCTGGCTGTAATCCCAGGATCACCTCCGGGTCTGAGAACGCGGCTCTTTCTTCAGCCGACAAGGCCTAATCTCTCTTCCAGCACACAGTGTAGCCCAACAGGCCTCACAGGCAGCTCCTGGGGGCTGCTGTCTGACCAGCACAGGGCACTGCGCTCTTCGTCCTGCAGCTCCACCAGTGACATTCATCCACTGCTGCTTGTGCTTCGTTCTGGGAGACATTTAGGGTTAATTCAAGGTTTGTGCTGAAAATCAACACTTTTCCCTACCAAAGCAAGCTTTGGGGATTAGAGACACACTGAAATAATGTATATTTTAGTCCTGAAGCAGATGGGACTATGCCTTTAATGTGCCTCTTCAAACCCAGCTGTGCATCTCGCTCTCCCTCCCTCCCCCTCCTCTTGCTCTGACTGCCACACATCCATCCAGTGTGGGGAGTGCTCCTCAGCTTGTCACAGCTGGCTTGATAATGAGAGACATTCCGAGAATTACCAGGCCATTTCTCCATGTGCTCCATGTGCATTTCTCCACGGTGCTTTAACCTCAATTTGTTCCAAGTGATCTCAGGAATCTGTGACCAAGTAACCTTCAGCTGCAGATCATCTGCCAGGTGGCAGCTGTTTAAACGAGACCACAGGCACTTCCAGTTCTTAATTTAGAGGCTGAACCCACCAAGAATTCAGATTACATGAGTCAGGTAAATGCCAAAAATGCTTTCTAGGATATCTAAGATGGCTTTCTTCTGTGCCAGCTCACAGGAGGTACTTCCTTGCAATACACTCACTGTTTTTCAGGCTAAGATCCCAGGTTTCCTGAGAGATGCCGGACAAAGCTCATCCTTACCAGGGGTGGTGCTGGCCTGCAGCCCTTCCTGCTTTGGCTCCACTTTGCACATATGGCTTCACCCCTGTAAACATTCCTTTACTTCATATGAGCCTTAGCAAATCCTTGTCCTATAGATACTCATCCCCTACAGCTGTACAGACAGATAATGAAAAGACTGTGGTGAGTAGACCCTATAATGCAAAACTAAATGTCCAATTAGGACTTGATAACGAAATGTGAAATAAAACACATTAAACGGGGCAAAGAATCAATTTCCCATTAAATTCAGTGGTAACTTTTTTTTTTCTGACTCTCAATGTTAAAAGCATCAATTACACACATAATTTACTTGTTTACAGTCTGATTCAGAGTTCAAAGCAAAAACTTGCACTACAGAATATGAATTATCCCAGTGATCACAGGAAAAACCCAGTGCCCTGCAGGTGTCTCCAGGCTGGCTTTGAGAAGTGCTATCAGTGTAGGCTGGGGGAAATTGCATTATGTGCTGTTTGGGAGAAGGAAGTGATTTTGAAGCAGCCTGCTACTTAAAGGAAGAGGTAATCTCAAATGGTGCAGAAGGTATGGAGCTGAATTTGGGAAAAGCCACGGAAATGCTTGGGATGAAAAGAAAACATACAGCCCCAAAAGATTTGCCTTTGTGAATGCAGCCAGAGGATGCAAGGCTGGTACAACAAAATGCATCCTTCACTGAGCTTATGTAAGCAGTTACACACCGTGGATTAAAAAAGAGGAGCAAAAGTGGCTTGTGGAAGATTTTAGGAAAAGTAGACACAAGCATGACTTCTCTCTTATTTCAGCTTGTTAACAGTGTCTTAGTTTTACATGTTTATCTTCAAACTATGGTGCATGTAGGGTTATTTTCAGCCAACACACAGAGACATTTCCTTTGTAGGCAGTGGTGATCCTTGACCCACGGCACTGAGCCATGCTTGCAGGGGCTGCAGGTCCGTGATGCTTCGCTTCTACCTCCACAGCCAGGAAGATGAATTGCTAGTGAGCTGCATGTGAACACGGGTAACAGCAGCCTGTGGGCTACAGACACAGAATCTCATCAGCAGGGCAAGGGAAGGGAGATTTCTGCCAGGAGATAGGGAGTATGTCTAAATCCTGAGGTGGACAAAGAACAATGCAACACCTGGTGAGAAATGACCCTGCAAAGCCACCTCCCTGAACAGGCAGACACACATACACAGAAAAAGCACAGAAAGAAATCCTAGTTACCTCTTTCATCTTCCTTCATAACCTGCAGTGTAAGTACATCTTAGGAAACGAAGGCAGAGAAGTGCTTTGAAAAGATGAGCACAGCATCTAAAACTTCAGCAGAATCTCCTTTTGAAGCTGTGGCGGTTTGCTCATGTTTGCCTGTGCTCTAAACCTTTTGCACGTTGTCCTTAGAGCCAAACATGGACCGCATTATTTTGTGTTGCAAAGCACGGACACCCATAAACGCTGAAAAGAAAATATATGGAGAGAGAACAATGGGTTTTTAATGGTTATAGGCATCTTTCATCTTAAACCCGAGAGTTTAAAGTCAGTTCCAGCTGTCTTGGATTGCCTCTTGCTTGTATAGAATCTGTAAATAAAGTGTTAATTCAGAGCCCCTAGCTGTGATCAGTAATGGATCACATTTGGTGTTGCACCGAGCTCTAGAGTACTGGCTAAGCCCCAGAGCACTGGGATTTTGGGTGCTACTTTGTATGCATATTTATCATTTTGTGACCATCTATTTCTCTGGATGGAGGGGAGGGCCACTCCTCCAGTTAATTTTTTCATTTTACACTCCTTTACCCTGTCCCGCTTTCTACAGTAGTTGCAATGTAATGTTTCAGTTGAGCAAGGCTTTGCAAATTTGGCTCAATGAGACATGGAGCAAATAGCTTTTCAGAGAGCTTCGACTCAGCTGTCAGAAGGGGCAGTTTGGTCTCTGTGCAAGCAGTACTCGCATTCCAAACTGCATTAGAGAAAAGCTGCTGGGTTTTTATCCATTTTTATTATCAGTTCCAGATTAGGAATCTGATGCTAATTTTTTCTTAAAGCCTGTGTTTGGAGTAGAGCTTATATTCTAAAACAAAACCAGGATTGTGATGTTTTTCTCTCACTAGCTTGCTCTTTTTTTTGTTTGCTTTTTTTTTCCTCTCCCTGGCTTTACTCCAAGGACCTTTTCTGCTTTTTGTTACACTCTCGAGATGAAGCACCGGATGGTTACAGCAGTGCTGGTAGCACTGGTACAGGTTTCTCAGAGTTTCCCTGCCTTATACCACCGAGGCTGGTGGAGGCTGTTAAGGGAAGGAGATAGTTGTGGAAAATGCGATGTGGCGCTCTGCCCTGAGCCTAAGGACTGTCCAGCCGGGACCGTGCTGGATCGCTGCGGCTGCTGTCCAGAGTGTGGGAATGCGGAAGGTCAGATCTGCGACTTGGACCAGGGCAATCATTTTTATGGGCAATGTGGGGATCACCTCGAGTGCAGGTTGGATGCTGATGAAGCAAGGTTTGGGGAAGTCCCTGAACCCCAGTGTGTGTGCAAATCTCAAGAGAGCATCTGTGGACCTGAAGGGAAAACCTATGAAAACATCTGTCAATTCAACAAGGCTTATGCTGGGAAAAGAAACATCAGCATGAAACATAAAGGGCCATGTGAATCAGGTAATGTGTATGGAGGCACTTCCAAAATGAAAAAAGAGCTGATTCTTACCTTCAGATATGTTACTAGCTACTCCAGTCTAACTTCATTGAACTAATACTGTGCTTTTGTTACAATTATCATTATTCTGTTACAATACTATTTTATGCTAAACATGTGGTTCAGCAGCTGGTACTTAGTCCTGTATGTTATAAGTGTCTATATTAGACTAGTGGATTAAATCTCATGGTGACTAATAAGCCATCAATCTGCAGACTGGGTCTGTTCTGAATAATCAGAGTATGATTACTATAACCAGAGTATGGTTTTTTTCCTACAAAAGTTGTGTGTGTATTTGGGAATCAGTGAACAGATCGGATAGCCTGGAAGGAATGGGCAAATAATTGTTATTATAAGAGGACTGACCTAATTTTAAAGCAGTGATAGTAAGGCAGGCCTCACTGATATATATATATATCTCAGTATGTGTACATTTATCATATGTATAGATACACACACAGAGATATGTGTATGAATGTGTGTGTGTTTACAGGGATGCATGTGTGTATCCACCTGTGAGCATCATGGTAAGCAGGGGCAATAGAAGATAGGGTTTAATTAACAGCTCTGTTCTTTTTACCAAAAAGGTCCAAAATAATCCAATTCAGAATCATCATAAAATCTAGCTAACCCATGAAATAGAAATCCAAATATTAGAACATAATCAAGCTGAAACAATTTCCCTAAAGGACTCTTAGAGTGCACAGTTGTCTCTGTGATTGTTAGTGGAAGGATTCTTAGGTGGGCTTACAGGGGACTACTGCTTCCTGCTCATATGCTGTTGCTTTTCTTTGCATTACTACAAGTCATTACTCCTGGGCATCTTTCACTTAAGACACAACTATAAAATGAAAATGTGAAGAGGCTTTTGTTTGTTTCTGAATGAGAAATTACTGTGATTTTTTAAGTTAATCAAATATTTTCTCAAATGAAGTAACTAGAACAGGTCTGTGGGTCACAAATGGGTCACAGTTCTCAGAATCTGAAATTGCAGCTCTGGCAAAGGATTACATATGGGAGTAACTCAGGTACATTTTACCCACTCCTCTCTAGCAGTTTTAGACTGTATACTGTGGTTTTATATTGAATGAACAATGAATATTGAACACTTAAAAGGAAAAGTGATGAACAGCTAATGTCAGGCTTCTTTCCTCTTTCTCTAGCTGCAAGAGAAAGATCCTTCAAAGAATTGTTTATTTGCTATCAGTGTATTAAGCTGTGAAATTGAGCTTGTCAGGGAAGGGACATGCACGCCAGCCTGCAGGACAACTGAAAGCCTGTTAGCCTTGGGAAGGAATCCTTCTTTGGGATTAAGGAGCCGTAGTTCTCGTGGCATAGTCACTCCAGCAAAATTTCGGCCAGAACTGCCACTCCCTTAGCAAGTGCCGGTAACTTTGCAGCACCGGCAGCTGCTCAGACACACAGGCTTAAAGCAGTGGTCCCTCTAATTAATTTAACAGAACTGGCCGCGTACAAGAGACTTCTTAATTTGGAAGTACTACCACTTTTAATTGCTGGTGTCATCCAGCAGGCCCCCAGTCGCCCCGAGGAGCATCACACAGCTGCTCCTCAAACAGGAGGAAGGAGCTTAGCGGCTCTGCATGCAGGCATCACCCCCAGCGCTTTCCCGCTGCTTTCCTGGCTCCCCAGAAAAGCTGGAGCCTCTCTCCAGGAATGCAGAGAATTATCCGAAGCCCTCAGCTTACTGAATTGCACAGGAGCCTGCGGAAAGCTCACAGCCGTGTCGGTGCTGCGCAGAGTTTAGTTAAGAAAGGCTGTAGCGCAGGAAAGCGCCCGGCTGGAGCATGCTCGAGCTGGGCAGAGCCCTGGAGCCTGGGCAGGGCGCTGGGCTGGCAGGGACGGGGTCACAAAAGCCCTTCTCCTCTCCCCGAGCTGCTGCTGCCCACGCTGGCTCGGCAGCTGCAGAGCCCGGCCGGAGCCCGGGCCGCTCGGAGGGGCACAGCGGGGCTCGGAGGGGCTGCAGAGGGGCACAGCGGGNACGGGCGCGGCTGTCCCGGGGGCCGCCCGCCGGCCCCGCCGCTCCGGCCCCGCCGGTGACAAAAGGCTCCGGGAGCGGGGCTCCGAGAGCGGCCAGGCTGCAGCACGGGCTGTCCCGACTCCAATTTGCATGCGAAACAAACACTGAGCGCTGTGGGGTTTTGGTACCACGCTATAAATACAACCTTCACTCAGCTCAAAGTACTTTGTTTTGTTTTTCTCCCCTTCAAAGCATCTGCTGTTTCCTCTTGGTGCCAAATGGATTAATTGTATACAGCAACCAATGAATAAATAAATAACAATAAACTTCTTTCATCAGAGTACAGCCTTTCATCTTGCTTCTCTTGCCAGAAAAAGGAGAAGAAAAAGGCCTAGGTCGCTAAAGAAACAGGGGAAAACCCTTTCTTTTCCTGAAAGCTAGTTTTGATCAGTTTATCTAATAATTTACCAAGGTTACTAAGTACATTGATTATATACAGATTCTCCACACTTAAGCCATCCCCATTCACATTCAAACATTTCTCGTTGATAATTTAATGAACTAACAGAACAATCTAGCAGTGATTCTCTTTATATTTAGCTGTGTCACATGATTTATTTTAAATGTAAATTTTGGAGTAAAAACAAATAACCAAGCCATAAAATTTTCTGCCATTTCCATCTAATCAGACATAGATTAGCAAAAATTAATAATATACAGTATGAGGAAAAATATCCTATTAATTATGTAACTAAGTGGTCTGGAGTGATGTTGGGTTGATTGTGAAAGCTAAAACAGTATTTTGGCTTTTCCTGGCTTCTGGTTTACATCTTCTGAAACACATAGGGATAATTCATGACTGACTGGGACTGTAAAAGGAAAGACGCAGCTCCTGCTCATTCAGCTCTGGACACCGGGACATCAGAACATTTTCCCTAGCTATCAACAAAAATTTATCTACTCCAGGAATCAAAATGACAGGTTATCATAACAGTAAAGCTCTGTTTCTAATCAGATATGCAAACAAAGTACACACAGATATGCATGGGAGAATTTGTCTGAACACAAATCCTGAAACACTCCAAAATAAAGTTTATAAACTTCTGTTAAAATTGTAGAACATTACTTCAATTTTCTTCAGCAAAACAGAGCAAAATGATGTTGTGAGACTTGCAGTATTTTACTTCTGAAGGTACTTCAAGTTTGAGTGGACAATGGAAGTACTGGAGGTGTGTTCAGATTCAGAAGGGGCAGTTTGGTTAGATCAGAACTCCTGCTCGTTGTGAATTTGGTCTCAGGTGATGCCAGTCCTGGTCAGCCCTGGGCTCAGACCACACCCAAGCATTTCCGAGCTGTCTGCTGGATTCTCCTCACAGTAAATGGCGGTATTTCCAGTGTGGAGTTCATCCTGGTGTGTGGTAGGCAGCGCTGGACAGCTGTAACGAGAGTTTGTAATTCAGACCCTTGTGTCCCCCAGGCTCCAGATGTGCTCCCATGGGCGGCCTCGCTGGGCTGAGCCACGGCTGGGGACAGTGACACGGGCAGGACCCAGTCCTTGGCCACACGTCAGGGCTGTCAGGGGATCCACAGGACACCTGAGCTAACAGCACGACAAAAATACTCACCAGGCAACAGCTGCCTGTTCGAAAAGTTTTCTACACTGTCTCTGTGTGGGAACAATTTCAAGAACTCCTGTGGGTCAGTGTGGACATTTGGTTCCTTTTGTACATTTTAGGCTTAACTACAGTGGATGTATCATTAAAAGGAGTGTGATTTCAATTAATTTTAAGATTTAAAAGTATGTTTTAATATCAGACCCTCTGTGATCGAGTCATAGGCAAAAAAAAATCTCATTCAAGTTATTCAGTTAATGCTGATTTGAATACAGAATTTTTGAAAAAATAGATTCTGAATGTACAGTTCTCATGAAAGAACAAGCATTTAAGAGTTTAAGTTTCCTTGTTTGAAAAATCTTACTTTTGAAGAGTAGCAACATTGTTTAATGAGGCATTAATAAATGGGAAAATTGAGAGTTTTCTGTATCATTTGTTTGTAATTAATTTTAATTAGTATGCATTTAATATTTTCTGCACAGACACCAATCTTGAAAAACTGACAAATGCATTATAAATTATTGCTTATAAACATGGAACAGGCTGTTACAATTTCAAATGCCAACGCATAAATGCTGCACCTAGGTACTGATTCAAATATTGCAAGTAAAAATATATGAATTATTTGCTATATGTTTCTATTTCCAAGCATCTGGGATCTGTGCAGGAAAAAAAAATTAAAAACACGCCCAATGGCCCTGAAAATGCATTCCTTTTTGAGCACTGGTCTGGAAATAATAGAAAACAGATTTTCGTAGGCAAAACATTTCTTGCTGTCGACAAATAGATAAGGAAAAAAAAGGCAGAGATCTCCAAAACAGGAAATCTGTGCTAGCAGTAAATCCACTGTTTTTGTGTGTGCTGCCGAACATCGTCGTGCCCTGTTAGCACAGGAGGCGCGCAGTGCGCTTACCCAGGCTCACCGAGGGGTGCGCCCCGCGATCAGGTGTGGGGGCACCGGGGGAGGGGTCGGGCTGTGGTCCCAGGGCCCCCGAGCCCCCGGGCTGGCTCCCTCTCGTGGCTGCCGGCAGCTTTTGCTTCGGGAAAAGGGGAAAAGGAGAATGCCGAGGAAATCAATAAACACAGGATTGTAGTGACGGTACGAGAACATGAGGAAACAAGAAAGTGGAAATGTAACAGGTATAATAAGCATAACATGAAACCTCATAGAAATAATTGAATTTCAATCCCTGTCATTCCTAACGCGAGTACTGGATGACATCAGCAGCAATTCGGGATAAATGTAAAATGCATTAATGCTGTTATTCTGTAACTTGTGACTTCCATGGGTAACAGTGCTGGACAATGGTTTAGCAACTTCAAGGCAATGATGTACTCAGAAAACAAACCTGACAAGCCAGCAATGGCAGTATTTTGGCTTTTAGTTAACGAAAATGTAACACATTCAGAGCTATCATACAATCAAATCCCTCTGATCCCTCTGTGATTTGTGTGCTACAGAATTTCTTGTGCTTTCCTCTGAAGCCCAAGTCGCGTTCTGGCAGCTCTGCTGGGGGCCCCTAGCCTGGTCCACGATGACAGCTCATGGGGCAAAATCAAGCCCTCAATTTCAGCTCAGGTTCCACGATCATCTTCAAGGGAAACAACAGACTTGAATAAGCATTTTTAGAAAGCACTGACACAAGCTTTTCTGAGGTGTAAAAGATGCTTGGAATCACGTGGCTCTTCACAGTGCGTGAGAGGCAAAAGGCGAATGCAATGTGATGGTACCATGCAAAGCAGGGTCTAACGTTATTTGTGTTTGTGTTCTTTTGTGCACTGTCTTCTAAAGCACTGCTGTCGGTTCTTTGCAGCTCCTGTCATTTCTATGCCACCTCAGGATGCCCAGAATTACACTGGCAATGATGTCATTTTTGGCTGTGAGGTGTCAGCCTATCCGATGCCACAGCTTGAATGGAAAAAGAAGGGGAATACAATGTTCCTGCCAGGAGATGACACCCACGTCTCAGTTCAGGTAAAACTTGAATTTACCATTGTATACGGTTTGGGAAGAGGAGCAGGTGCTTCATCTGGGCTGCTGCAGAGAAGGAAAAGGTGGAAGAATCTCTTTATGTAGGTCTGATTCTGAAAAAACTGAGCTAAGGGAAGGAGCATTCTGGGAAGGATGGCTGTTTGCAGTGCTTTTACTACTCTTGATGCAGGAAGCCAAATTCTGACAGGTATTTAAAGTTCCCTTTTGCAAGATGCTGTTCCTGGAGACCTGTTATTTGGGTTCTGTCCCCGAGGCATGCACCAGGAAAGCAAAGAATCTTGCTCATTTTACGGAAGCCGTGGTGCTTTAATCTAAGGGGAAAGAGTACAATGGCATTAGTAGGGGCTTCAAGCAAATCTAGAAATAGGCTGAAAGTTCAAGCTGAAATCAAATAAATCAAAATGTTAACTCTTTTAAATGGAAATAAAATTCTGGGGAGATGAGCAAACGATGCCAGCCTGCAGGAAGGCTGAAGCCTTCGCTAATGCCTTCTGCAAGACTTCTCCAGTGGACAGAGAACATGAGCAGGGACTGTGCAGGGAAATGCATGGCAAATTTCTGGATGCAGCCCATAATCAGCCAGATCCAGTGGACATGGGGCCAACCTGAACAAAAAGGTAGAGAGGATAAACACAGAAAAAGCTAATTAAAGTACCAAAAATACCAAAGTACCAAAAGTCTAAGTTATTTAGAAATTTTTCCAGAGGAAGCATGAACACAGATGGGACTGGTGGGTTTAGAGTTGCTGAGAGATGATGATGCAAGGAGCCACATGTGAGCACTGGTAACCTCAGGGGCCACACTGACCCCCTGTTCCCCCCTCCCATCAACACATTCAGCACCAGAGCATCTCTGTTAACATCTCTTAAGGGGTTTGAGTTATTTGTTTGGAAAAGAAAGCTCACTCCTTTAGGAGGCTTTTGTCCAAGCCAGGTGGAACTGATTGTCATGAAGTGTGTAAGTTCCCTGGAATGTCACGCCAATCCATGAAACCTGGCTGCTGAGTGTCAGCTTGGTCAGGCCCCCTCGGCCCTGAGAACTCACCCAGACCCACTCCCCACCTCATCCTGGAGAAATTGCTGAGCCTGAGCATAGGTGGCAGTGCTTTGAAGGAGCAGCAGGTGCTGGGACAGGAGAGAGGAGGAGCTCTGGGAGCAGCGGCACAAAGGGGAATGGGAATGAGAGCACTGTGCAGGGCAATGAAGCTGGAAGAGCAGAGATGGGAAAGCAGGAACTCAGAGGTGCAGAGCAGTAAGAAGGTAAAACACAGAGTAGCAGGAATAAGCAGAATCAAAGCATGATGGCATTAAAAAAAAAAGCAAAGGTTTTAATGATATTTAATCCATCCACAATTATTTTGAGAAATATCATGCTGTCTCCTAGCTACTGAATTTCAACCATTTCTTTCCTTCTCAAAGGCAAGAGGTGGGCCTCAGAAGTATGGTGTGACAGGCTGGCTGCAGATTCAAGGCCTCAAAAAATCAGATGAAGGCATTTACATCTGCCACACCAAAAATAAGTATGGTGCAACATATGCCTCTGCAAGATTGAAAGTCATTGATGGTAATTTTTTTTTATTTGGATGTAAAAAATACCAAAATGCATACAAGCAGGATGCAAAGGATCGGGTTGCTGGAAAGCAAATGAAGCACAGGAGGAATTACCCAAAGCTGCCCATATTTTCACCCTTCTATGTGCTTTTATTTTACTTTGTCCCCTAATGGGTTTATATAGTAATATTTTGCTGCAAATTATATGAGCTTCCAGAAAACAGAAAGCCATAGGTTGGAGTCATACAGCTGAGACACATTATTCCACTGTCCTCATCCTAGAGAAGTCCTTTGATGTTAGTAGGACCCAGAACAACAGCGGGTTTAACTGAGGGAATCTTTGAACCATGGCAGGTCTGCTTAGCTGTTTATTTTTCAAAAAAATTAGGAAGGAAACAATTGTTGTTCCTTAATGAGAGTGGTTCAAAAGATGTAAGAAATAGCTTTCCCATTGTTTTGCATTGGACCCAGACCTGCAGAATAACATCCTTCTTCCTCCACGAAGAACTGTTTTTCCTGGCAAATTCAGGATAAAGATGCATTGTCATATTTACCTCCTGGTCCAGAGGAGTTCATCACTCGCCTGGTTTCTACAAGTGGCTTTCAAAGCTTTATTTTCTCTGGAAATATTTGCAGGTGCACAGGAGCTGCAGAGGACTGATGTCATAGTTTACCAGTATTAGGAATTAAATGCATTTTCAGCATGTCCTCAGCACAGGAAAGACGTGGACATGCTAGAGTGGGCCCAGAGAAGGCCACAAAGATGCTCCAAGTGCTGGAGCACCTCTGCTCTGGAGACAGGCTGAGCAAGCTGCTGGTGTTGAGCCTGGGGAAGAGAAGGCTCTGGGGAGATCCCAGAGCCCCTTCCAGTCCCTAAAGGGGGAGTATTAGAAGGAGGGAGAGGGACTTTTTATACAGGCAGATAATGGTTGGACAAGGGAGAATAGTTTTAAACTAAAATGGGAGAGGTTTAGATTAGATGTGAGGAAGAAATTCTTTACTCAGAGCATGGTGAGGCACTGACACAGCTTTGTCAAAGAAGCTGTGGCTGCCCCATCCCTGAACTGTCCAAGGCCAGGCTGGACTGGGCTTGGAGCAACCTGGGATAGTGGAAGCGTCCCTGCTCATGGAAGGGGGATGGAACAAGATGAGCTTTAAGGTCCATTTCAAACCAATCTATTCTGGGATTCCATGATTCTATGTAGGAATTTGCTCATGACCTTCAGTGGTATGAGGTCAAGCCATTGGATAAAACCCCTGCCCTTTTCATAGATAACAAGGATTCAGAAACTCTGAGCTTGCTGTACAAATCCAAACCCATACCTTCCTCTTTGTTCCTATCTTCAGCTAATTTAATCTGGATTCAATTACATCTTGCAGGCCCATCTCCTGCATTTGCATTTACTGCTGGCAGAAGAAGCGCAAGTTACAGCATTGAATACGAGGAGTATTATGACAATTCTGATGAGGAAGATGATGAAGAATATGAATCTGGGGACTACGATAATGAAAACAACTCTGAATAATAATTTTTATACATCTATTGTCCAAATCCTTTCACACTGTTATATTTACCAGTAGTCTCTGTTCTGTAAATGGCTCCTCTGATAACACACATACTCACTTGTGTATCCACCTTCCTGAAATGCAGCTTTGGGTGAAGTATATCATGCTACTTACCAGAAATAAGAACAGTTGTAACACCATATATTCAGACTATTAAATAAAATTCTTCAACATGCACCTTTCTAGTAAGTATGCCAAAGGGATCAAATTTTATATTAATTTTTAACTTATAATTTTTCACACATTCTAATTTGTCTAGCAAAAATGCCAGTAGTTAAACAAAATTTTTACTTTGTAACAATTTTCTTTTTTTCTGTAAAATACTAAGAAATATCAAGAGACTGTTCACATGGCAACAAGCCTAAGTATGTATGGAGGTTGCAAAACAGTCTTTAATCTCTTTAGTTCATGTTTTCTCACAAGTTTCAGCAGGATTTTCCTTCTCATTTGAAATTTTCCATGGTGAGTCTTCATCAAAGGTGAATTGGCGGTCTTTGGGGGGATGATTTTATTTACTTTTAATAGACACATGAAGCAATCACGGTCTAAAGCCAGTCAGTGCTGTTTTACTGTCAGTACCCAAACACAGCCAGAAGAGATTCCTTGTGCATTCAAACATTTGAGCACACCTTGCCCTCCTCCTTGTACCGGCTCCTGCCTCGCTCCTCACAGCGCTGGCTCCTTCCCACCAGCCCAGCAGCGGTTCAGGGCTCGGGATCTCAATTTTCCCCCTGAACAGGATGCTGGCTGGGAGGGCATTTCTGCAGTTTAGAGGCAGCAGCTGCTCTGTAGCTCAGTGTGTGCCCTTCAAACACCAGAGACTGCACTCCTGAGCCGGGATCTGTCCTTTGTCTGGGGCTGTGAACGAGCTGCCCCTATCCCCGACCCATCAGCACTGCCAGGCTGCTGGAAGGGCAGGAAACCACCAGAACACACGCACACTGCTCAAACTGACCCATGAGCCAGACAGCAAAGGAGATAGAGTCAAAAACACACTTCGGAGGGTTGAGTGAGCACCCTGAGAAATTTCTGCAAGTGCTTTTGTTAACTAATTACACGAAGGCTGGCTCTGAATTAATGGGTAATGGAAAACACCAACCCTGCACTTACACCTCTGTTCCCACTGGCTGAGGACAGATGAATAGCAGTCAATTACTGAGCGACATCTGGGGCTAAGGAAGCAGAAGTTCAGGCATTGGCAGGGAAAGCCTTGGTGTCTGCAGCCCCCTTGGGCCAGGGCTCAGAGCCAGGCAGGGATCCCTGCACTCACCGAGGTAACTGCGAGCTGAATTCATGGGACAGGGAAGCTTTAAGGGCAATCTTACTGCACCCATACACACACTGTGTAGAATTTTTCATGCATGTACAGTGCCTCACAAATTCTTCTTTTAATGTGCTATTTGTGCCTTTTTTTGCTATTCGAAAGATTTTTCTTTTCAATTTGAATTACATTAAGAAATTGGCTATAGACTGTGTTTGCCCTGAGGTATTATTGACCTCTGTCCAGCAAACAACCAAAGAACAATTTATTTCATTTCAGGCCTCATGGGGTGTTGTCAGCTTATGAGAAGAAAGTGTGTCATTGTGTTATTGAAAAAGATTAATTAGTTTTAATTAGGAATAGGAAGTGGCTTCATTTTTAACTACTGATTTTGTTTTTATGGAGTCTTCCTGGTCTTCTTAGTGATATGATAATAACTTTTTTTGCTTATCCACTACATATTAAATTAAACATAAAATTATCTGATAGAAATCACTGATTATTTTTATGGAACTATTTAATATGCAGACATATACTCAAGATCAATTGTGATCTCCATTGCAAATTAATGAATTAGATTACTAAAGTAATCACTAAATGGTGGCAATATATATTGGCATAGTATAGTACATGGCACAGAAAATAATCTTGAAATCATTAGCCATAGAAAGAAATTAGAATTCTTCAGGGCCTTTTGTTGTTGTTAATGTAAAATGAAAAACAGAAAGAAAAGAATGTTTGAATGAGAAAATGTGCAGCAGAACTCTAGCAAATACCAGTCTGTGAGTGTTTGGCCTGGTGGAGTTTGCCTGCTTAAGAAAAGCTAACATTCCTAGAACAAAGAGTTCTAAATTAAATATGTTGCATTTCTCTCTGTATGTATTTTTAATATATAATTAATAAGTTCTTGTAAATTATCAGCCATTCTTTTCAGTAAGAAAACTGCATTTTAGAAAAAATCCCAGTGTGATGCCAAAAAAAGGAACACTGATACCTTGGACAATTCCTAGTTTCTTTTTTTGTGAGGGGGGAAAAAAACGGCTGGTTTTGTTTATATACTTTAATCAAGCATTTAATATTAAATTTGAAAAGGCATGGAGGAGGCTCCACCCTCTCTGAGCAGCATGGCAAACAAATGGATCTCATTGCAAATGCATTGCCTGTAGCAGCAGATCTGTTCATGTAACCCAAAGGAACAGCAGTTCAAGAAGTGAGGTTTATTCCATCCAGCAGGAAATGAGCCAGAGTTGAGCTGAAAACTATGCATTAGTCCTGGTACTGTATTTTCCAAGGCAGACCTAAACCCTCCTTTAACTGAGCTTCCACAGAAGACTGTAAGAATTTTGTTACATGCAAGTCTGAATTTCATGGCCCAGCTTCCTCCTGTCACACAAGCATCTTCATTGTGCCATTTCCCCCTCCCACGTAAAAGTAAAGGAATTGTATAGAAGTTGCTAAAGAAATTACACTACTTAATGCAGTAGGTCCTTTGGACAAGGACCCTGACATAGGCTGCGGTGCTTTCACAATCTAACATTATCACTTGCTGTGTTCAAGTTTTGCCAGGTCTTCGTCTAGGAATCCATTAATTCTTTAGCTGGAATAATTTTTTTCGCCTTAAAATAGTCAGGATATAGTTGACAGCAATCGGATATAGAAAGACAGTTGTCTGCGTTCCAGAGATGAAAACGATTCGAGTGATGGTCAACCAAGGTGCAGTGTCGGGGGTGCCCCGTGCAGCTGAGCGCAGCTTGCGCTCCCCGCCTGCCCCGCGGCGTGGC
>VXBT01001731.1:124649-165860 GCA_013400235.1 Oriolus oriolus | reverse complement strand
GCCCTGCTGTCCGTGCTCGGCCCTGCTGCCCGTGCCCTGCCCTGCTGCCCGTGCTCGGCCCTGCTGTCCGTGCCCTGCCCTGCTGCCCGTGCTCAGCCCTGCTGTCCGTGCCCTGCCCTGCTGTCCGTGCTCGGCCCTGCTGCCCGTGCCCTGCCCTGCTGCCCGTGCTCGGCCCTGCTGTCCGTGCCCTGCCCTGCTGCCCGTGCTCAGCCCTGCTGTCCGTGCCCTGCCCTGCTGTCCGTGCTCGGCCGTCACATGGGCGGGACACCCAGGCCAGGGGCGCAGAGGTTTCTGGCCAGGAACAGACACACTCCCGACAAGCTGGAGATTGGCTCATCCTGCAGAAGCCCCAGCTCTCGCTCACACTTGGGTACATGGGCTATCCACAGACTCTGCTCTTGAACTGTTTATTTACCCATTTCCACAATTTTGCTTCAGACTAATAATTAATGGTGTTTTGTATAAAAGCATATGGTTCAGTGATTCTACTGCGATAGTTCATGTACAAAGAAACCACTCTTCCTACCCTGACTAAATTGTCCTAATAATTGTTTCTCGATCTCACTGCTGACGATGCATCCAGCAAATACACCCAATTCATGTTTCCCCTCCATGTCTAAATCAATTTCCATTTCCAGAGACATTCTACCAGTGTGGGCCCCTTTTTTGGGGCTACCAGGCTTGACACGGGAATTTCTGAAATGTGGGCAATAAAGCATCGGGGAAACACGAATAATTTTACACCAACTGCTCAGGCCGTTTATCATCGTGAGGCGGGCCCCGCGCTGGTCCGGGCGGAGCTGGCACCGCGCACCGCCCGCGTCCGCACCGCCCCGCCCGTGTCCGCACCGCCTCCGCCCCTGTCCGCCCCCGGTCCGTCCCGCCCGTGTCCGCCCTGCCTGCCCCGCACCCCCGGCCAGCCCCGGCGCTGCCGCTGCCCCCCCCGGCCCCGCCGCCGCTCGGAAGGATGCGCTGCGCGTCCAGGTGGGTGCGCCCGGCGGGACCTCGCCCGATCTCTGGGGGGAGCTCGGGGGGAGGAGGGAGGGCGGTGCTGAAGTGCGCGGTGGAGCGCTCAAGTGGTGCGNTGGGAGCGGGGCGCTTCCGAGCTGCCGTCGCTCGGCTCCCATCCCTCTGCTGCCGGCACCCGGCCTGGCATCACCGCGGCTCCACGCCGGGGGAAGCAGCCGCACCTGCTCCCCGGTGCCGCTGCTCTCTGAAGGCACTGCTGGGCTCCTGCGCCGCTTCTTCCCCGGAGACCAGAGGCAGCCCCGCTCCAGAACTTGTCCGAGATGAACATCAGCCACTGAAAGGGCCTCGAACGAAGGGGGAAGGAGGGAGAAGGAAGGGGGAGGCGGGAAAGGGCTTCGGGAGACACCCGCTGAGGTGTCAGGCATGTGCCCGGCAGCCCTTGTGGCTTCGCTCCGCTGCTGGCAGCAAGGCTGTGGTAGGATTAGAGAGACCATTTTTGGCGTTTATTTAAATACTTGAGTACCAGGCATGACGCATAAAAGGACCACTAATTTTCTTTTTTCCTCAGCTGTGACAATTCAGCAGTTGCGCCTGTCAAGCTCCTCTTGGGTAGAGCTGGTAGAACTTTCTCAATAAAATGTTTTCAGTCAGCAAATGTTAATTAAAATCAAAAGGTTTCTGGGAATTTTTCCATGTCAGCAAAGCTTCGATGAGGAACCTCCCTGGTTTTTTGCCAGTTTGCTTGGTGCCTTGGCTGCCTGCCTGGTGGGTTGCTGCAGAGTTGGGCCTCCAGCATTTCTGGTTCTTGGTACTTGGACAGGCTAATAGGAGAGATGCCTGGGACTTCAGGGAGCTGGAGAGGTGGGACTAGAAGTATCCTGAGAATTTTGTTCAGCTTATCCTTATGTGTTATGAAAACATGACAAGTGGTGGGGGGGAGAAAATTCATAGTATTTAAGGTTTTCCGTTAGGATGTAAGTCTGTTTCTTCGAAGAAGTTCCCCTTCTTTGTGATCAAAAATGCCACTTCTTGTTCAGGTCTGTTTCTACTCCCAACTCAGTTAAAGCAGCCAGCATCTGTCTGACTGCAGGATCATCTCGCTGACACAGCTGTCTTCTTAGGAATCACCTATCAGCTGTTGATAAGAGTTTGAGTAAAGAGGTGTCTGAAGGCATCAGTTTCACGTGTTTTGTCTCACAATAAAAATAGTATTGTGACAGTCTTGTGTTTTCTTAAAGAAAATGTGTATCTCATCTAGAGAGCTAAATTTTGTTTTCTCCTCAGTTTCTCTGAGCTTTTTCAGATTCTAGGCAGAGAGGAATTTTACCTCTTCTGTTACCACTACAGCTTCTAAATTGCCCTTTCACTAATATTTGCATCAACAGATGCAGGCAAAGCCAATTTCTTTCTGAGTGTGGTAATTTGATGAGTAATTACAAGCCTTAATATTACATTTGCCTGAAGTTTTCCAGGCATCATAGCCCAAACTTCACAATTTTCTGTCTTTTCATCTCTCTTTAGAAAAGCTTTGGGCTTCTCATCTGTTCTCATGTTATGTTCCTTGGTTTGATACTTGAGTGGAAAAAGTGGGAAGTGCATTGCTTGAAACAGATTGCCCACGTGGGGAAGGACCAGGGTGGGTTTGCTGCTTGTGCGAGGTTGTGGGGTCTGGTGCCTTCCAGAACTCACAGTGCTGTCATGGTTTTTTGCTGGTTTTCTTTTTCAGAGCACTCCTTTATAGTATGGTTGTAAAATAGCAGCCCTTGTTGTCAAAACATTCTGTTTAATGCCTTCATTTTTCTTCAGCTCACATAGAAACACATTTCTGACACACGTCTGTGTGAAGGTTCAGCCTTTCCCAACTTATGTTTTGAGAAAAAGCAATGAGAAAATTTAAGCTGTTTGGCAATTTACTTGCAGGATGATGTGAATGTGTTGGTGATCCTGGTGGTTCAGCCAGGAAGCACAAAGTTAACAGTTCTTGTTTCTTGCCAGTGAGGTTCTCATTTGCTTTTCAGTCTTACTTTGTTTGTAATACTGTTCAAGTTAATGTACTTTTTGAGTTGCTTTGGGAATGTCTAATAGAAGATAAGTTGCAATAATCTGTTTATTAAAAACAAACTCATGTACACTTCTCCACCATTTTGCAGTTATTTTTATGAATGTACTGTAATTGGAGTTTGCATTTATTATTAAAATGATTGCAGTGTGACTCTTCAGTGTGCAGCTCATTAAAAACAGGGATTTAAATACAAAATATAGTTTCTTAAGAGATTTCTTTAGTTAAATTAAGAATTTCTGCAGAAAAGAAAATTAAGCCATAGATCTAGTTAATTAAATTTTATATAAAAATTGAAGAAATAATCCCTAAACAATACTAATATATGTAATAATTAGCATATGGTAGTTTCAAATACATATGCATTGGGATTCTGGATTGAGGTTCATCCAGTGTGAATTTGAGTGTGATTTATACTGGGAAAGGGATCAGCTGCCAGGTCTGCAGTTCCTTTCCCAGCTCCTTCGTAATTCACCATGCAGCCTTTCACACCTGTGATGGAGGGGAGGTTGCATTTTCCATTTTTGCATGTTAGTGTGATCTAAGGAGCATTCCAATGGACTGTTTGCAGAATTTGAAATGTAAAAGGCAGATAGGGCAGCAATGTAACTTGAGCCTGAGAGCTCCCCTAAATTCTCTCCTCATTTGCTTTGGAGCAAGTGATGGTACAAAACAGATGACCGTGACAAGTTGGCCCCTTAGTGAGCAGACAGATTTGTCATTAGTTCAACTTTGGGTGATCTTCAGAGTTGTAAAAACGAGTGTGAGTGTGATTGCAACAAATAGCAGGAAAATATCGACAAGGATGACTTGGTGTTTTGGACACCAGGGGAGCTGAGGCTGTAAAAGTACAGAGATCTTCTCCTGATTAAATGGCAAGGCCTAATTGCAGTTGATTTTAGTTGTTTTAACAAGGAGCAGATTTAATTTTTCTATAAAAGCTTTGTTGTAGCTCAGTGAAGACAGTTAAATTTCATTAATTAATTGCATAGTTCTGCATTGTATTCTTGAAACATTCCAAGGATCTTAAGCCCTGATGATTAGATTGTACCCTCACGTGGAATATTGAACACCTCCTGCATCGCTTTTTAGACACAAGTTCTCAGTGATGGAATGTATCATTCAGTTCAAGCCAATGCTTTGTGGAGGGAAGAGAATTAGATTTTTTGATAGATAGCATTACAAAGCTCTGTATTTTTGAGAGTGCCCTCTGGTCTTTTTCATCCGTGCACAGCTTAATTTTTTCTAACAGTTTGAATTTCATGCAACTTGCCTTTGAAGTGCTAGAATACTGAACAGACCTCTGAGAAAAGTGTAGGGGTGAATTTCTAGACTGCAGTTCCTTGGAGTCTGTTTTCAGATGGGTTTTTGTTATCAGGCAATTCTTAAAATTTATGATGAGAGGTTTTTTTCAGAGATAATTACGGAGTTTGAAGGTCTAGTTCTATTAATGTTGATAGAATTTGGCACGAAAGCCTTCTAAACTGCTAAGGAAGTCTCAGTCTAGCAATTCCTCTTCATTCTAGAAATGCTGGAGAATGTAAAATATGATCTGATTCTAGTAATGCTGGAAAATGGTAACTACAAGCCCTGAGGTTTGAGCAATCCTGTCTTTTCAGGACAGCCCCTTAGGGCCCTGTGGACCATTGTGTCACAGGAATGATTCTCTCAGAGCTGACTCAGGAAATGGATCTGCTGAGCATGGTTTGTTTTTTCCTTCTGCAAGGGATGCTGGTAAAGCCTCTCATAAAAATGGCTGGAGAAATATTTCTTAGACATGAAGGGATTAAAGCACCTTCCTTCCCCGACCAAAATGCACATAGACACAAGAAATTCTTAGTGCAGGGACTCCACCAGTACCACACACACGTAAGTTTTCTCATCACGGTCACCAGAACTCGTAAAGCGAAGTGAACAATCGGTTGTATTTCTGCTAATGACTTTCTTCTGCCTACATCTTACCCTGAGGAAGTGCCTCAGCCCTGTCCATCCAGAAAGAGGAGCAACCTTGAAGGAAAAAAGGAGGCATGTCAGGAGCCTGATGAGATCTGCGTTTAGTGCTGGGCCATAATTTTCATTTCTGGTGCCAAACAATTAATCTGCCAGATATCCATCTAGTTTTAGCAAGGAAGGAACATTGTTTATTCTGTCCCTACTTTTCTTAGGTTGATTATTCAAGACCTTCAGGAAGGCATTGTAAAAGAGCTGCCTCATTTCATGACACCTCTCTGAAGGACGTGCTGGTGCTTGTGTGCTCCTTTGAAGGAGGTGAGGTTTTTCATGGTTGACCCTAAATTGCTCATGTAATTGTCCCTTAATTTTTTCTGACTTGATGAATTCTATGAATGGATTACATGGTAATTCAGCTGGTCTGCAACTACTTTTGTCTCTCATATGTTGCGAGGTTTGTCTGAATGACATCACATGGATTTCCAGATAGAAATATAAGGAAATTACAAATGCTGCCTTTGTAATGCCGACTTTAGTATAGGAAGCTGTTTTTAGAAATATTTCAGCGTCTATAATACACTGGAAAATACACTCAACTATAAATGTGGAATCACTAAAATAATTATGAGAGTTTGAAGGTTATAAAAGACATGTGGCAGAACAGGTAATGCCTATACAAGACATGAAGAAATTCAAATTTCAAGCCAAATTCATAATTTAGTGTCAATTCTGGCATGATGCAACAGTAATTATCAGGTTAATGAGGCATCTAATGGCACACAGTTGATATTAATTTCTATCATCTGAATTGAAAAACTTGTTAATAAACTTGAGATGTGACTTTGAATCTAAATAAGGAGCACATGAACTCATTAAAGTTGTTGCATTTGCATTTATTTTATTGCTTTTCTAGGCAAAATTATGTTGGTTTTCTTTCTAAAGTTCACGAACTGTGTCAGTGATTAATGACTAATGTTTTCAGTGCTTTTGTATTGTAACCTTGAGGTAGTAATTGCTTTCAAGGTAAATGTTACTTAAATGACTATAGTTACAGAAGGATCAATAAAATATTCGTACTTACAGGATGTTGAGTACAGACTTACAGATCCCAGCAGCTCGTTCTGCTCGCAAAGTGCATTTCACTGTGCCACCGCAGGGGCTGTGCAGCAGTGCAGCCCCTGACAGCTGGATCTACACAGATGTTGTAGAGAGCTCCATCCGGAGCACAGAATGTTCAGTTCCTTGTTCCTTAATGCCACGTGTTCCTGCAGATGCCAAAGGAAAGGTGTGAGGGCAGGTTGTGAAACTCCTGCTGTCCAGCAGCCTGGGCAACACAGAGAATAACCATTGCTGGGTACTTCGTACCCATGTGCAGGACAGAGATCCCACCCTGCCCTGGAGTGACTGAGAACTCTGAAACATTGCAGTTTAGTTCTTGCAGGGAGCATTAGCACTGTCTCACCAAACGGTATCAGTGACATGATGAGTTTTACCTAGGAGTGTTTTATGCAAAGAGATTATTTCACCAGGTTTTTAAAAATTATTTATATTTAGCTTTAGCTTGACATTGAAGATGTCTCTGAGGTGGAAATAATGATTTTCCCCTTGCCTTTGAGGACATATTCTATCTTTTATTGTTGAGGGATTTATTTTTCTCTTAGGATGTGTTCTCTTGCTGTGCACTTTGCAGCTTTATATCCAAACATTTTCCTTTTCATAATTATTTTTTAAAACTTGTTCTTTGCAGGTGACCTAACAGGATTTCTTTTCTCCTTGGCTCTTGGCAAAACCTTTAACCCCTCAGGACCAGCAGCAGCAAACCTAGAAATGCAACTTTTGAAGCTTGTACTGAACTGTCTTAACTTTGATTTAATTGGGAATTCAGCTGATGAGCCTGCAGATGAGCTGTGCACTGTGCAAATTCCGACAAACTGGAGAGCAAGTAAGGAAGCATCATTACAGTTTGTGACCTGACCAGTGTACCCACTGCACCTGGGGGATGGTGTAACTTTTGTCACAACACTTGCAATTACAAAATAATTCCTCATGTGCAGTACATTTTTTTTTGCTTGCTGGTGAGTTATTGGTAAACCTCTTCCACTATTTCTCTTGGTTAGTAAAGGTTAGTATTTAATTTAGCTTTTAGACTACTTTATAGGTAAAAACTGTATATTTGCAGATGAGAAGGAGTTGTGATTTTATGATAGGTGTAAGTAGGCCTTTTCTCAAACAGGAGTTAATGATTCAAGTCACCTTGTGCCTTGTGTTTTCACTTCTTGCCTTTGCATTATACAGGTATTATGCAACACGTTGGCACTGATGTGTTTGTTTTAATGTCTTGTTACGTCTTTAGAATATAGGCATGAGAGCTGTAAAAACTTTTAATTGCTGAAAATCAACATTTTAATGCCTCAGGTGCCCTCAGGGGAAGCAGCTGCAACTTGATGAACATTTTTTGAAATGAAGATGTTAGCTTTCATTCTTTTTGCATTTGTTTGTCTGTAAAAATTGTGTAACATTAAAACCTTTATTTTATGTGGCTCTGTTAAGATGAGTTACTTAGTTTTCAAGAAACTGAAGTTATTTATTGTAATGCAAGTGGTAAAAATATTTTTTTTCATATGTTTTTTCATATACCTACTTCTATCCTCTGTCATTTAAATTGTCTTTGTAACTACTGGCTCTTTCCTAATGCAGTTATGGCTGTTGCATCTTTACAGGAGTGAAGGGTGTTGTTTTGAAAAGGTGAGACAGGTTCCTGCATAATGCAGCTGCTCCTCTGCATGGTCTCAAATATTTGTGATATATTTTGCTGCTCTTTTTGTTGAGTGTGAACCCTGATTTTCTTCTGTGGAGCAGCCATTTTTTCAGTAATTTATATAAACCTCCTGCTTACCTTTTTATTAGTTCCACCTTCTTCCATTCACATGTTGACTTTTATTTGGGAGAACTTTCACTGAGGACCTGATTTCATTGAATTTACACTGCACTTCCCAGGCATGAGGGGCCAAAGGAAAACCATCAGCTGGAGTGTGTCAGCGCCAGTGCTCTGGGGATTGCTGTTCTGTGTTAGGAAATATTGAGTGTGGTTTAAATATTGCTACTTTTCTGCAAACTAATCATTTGTGCTCATATTGAATAGCAATATTATATCCCTTACATATATAGGGTTAAATGTAGGTGTTTAATGGCTTTTAATGTTACAAAATAAGTCAATGTAATATTAAAGTCTCATTTTATTATACTGTCTTGCTCTTTGTATCAATAGTGATGTGGTCATGGTTTACTAAAACAATTCATAGTAGTTAGTGATTACTTGTAATCTATGGTAATGACTGATTTCTTTGGGATTTTTGCTGTTATAAAAGATAATTGCAGATTATTATGGCAATAATTATTTTCTAAAATAAAATATGTCTGCTCAGTAATTGCAAAAGCAAATGGACTGAAAATTTTAAGCAGTGAAGGTGTGATAGAGGGAAAGAAGTCATACCTATTAATTGGTATTGTGCTGAGAGAAGAGGGTTGTCATCAGGAAAATAATTGTGCTTGGAAATGAGCTCTGTGGTTTGTAAAAAGAAGGCAGATTTTAATTTTAAATGGCTGTTGGGCACAGGGACGTCTGTGCTCTCTGAAGCAGTGAGCAGCACCTCACGGCTGCCTTGTGGTGTTGTCCTCAAAGGGCCACTCTCTGGGGGCTGTTAATGCTGAATTCACTTGAGCAGAGCCTGTTCCCTGCGACGCTCCAGCTCCTCGGTGCTGTGCCCACGGTGGGGATCTCAGGGTCCCGTCAGTGGCTGTGTGCAGGGCCACGTGCAGCGTGTCTCGTGGGCTTTCCTGGCTCAGGGAGCACGGGACTTGAAGCAGGAAACACACTGGTTGGTGGAGTTGATAGTGCCCTTCCAGCTTGCTGGGAATGGAACAGGAACAGTATGAGCAGACATTTAGTAGTCTCACTAATGTATTGTGTTTCATCTCGAAAGCTGGCACTTACTCCCTGTCATGGTGTTGGCTGTTACAGATCTCAGTCTCTATTACAGTTTCATGTGGATTTAAAAAAAATAAAAAAGACTGAGATTTAAGACAAACCTGAAAGCTTTCTGTACTTTGTTGGGATCATCTGCATGTTAGTGCACGCTCTGCATAACCTCTCTGTGTGTGCTTGATCTCTGCATCTTTTTTATGTGTAGAACACACTGTACTATATTCCTCTGACTAAAGCAGAATTACTTATGATGTATAGTCCCAGATTCAGGCTTTGAGGGTACTGGAGCCCCTCAGAGCTGTTAATTGTTCTTGGTTGAAGGAGGCTGAATGTAAACCCTCAGTTTTGTGTTTTTCACAATGTAATACTGCAAAACATGAGGGAGACTGAGTGAAGATTTATGTAAACAAAGACTAATCTATCAGAGGTTTGAAACAAACATGAAACAAAACCTCAAGACTTTAGGCAGACACTATGCATGTCCTGAAACGTATGTAGAAATATCCAAAATAAAATATTGTTTGACAGTCACAGCGTGACTTGATTGGTTTATCTGTAGTTTATCCTTTATGTAAAACTTCAGAATGATTTTGCAGGACACTGTATTCATCAGGGTGTTGTCTTCAGTCTTGTAAGTTAAGCAGTAAAAGATTTACACGTAAAATCCTAGAAACGAGGGCAAGATATCTGGTTTATGTAAATATCTCACTTACTGTGAAGCCTTGTTTGTAGCTCAAGTGGAAACCCTTCCAAGTTGTCTTTTCTGTGTTGTTATTGTCACTCGGTTAATTTTAATTTATTGCAAAATGTATTTTGCCAAATGAAGGTGGAATCTAAAAGCAGCTTTACTCTACTGTGGTCTCAGTGCCTTTCAGTTGAGGAAGAAACTTTTAGCAGCATCCTGAAGTTTTAACAGGTCTGTATGTTACTTTACAATTCAGGTCTTATTTCAGTCTAGAATAGTGTATCCGTCCTGAGAGAAGGTGACATTGGTTGCTGGATTCACAGCCTAAAAAGCTGAAGTAGGAATCTATGTGGCTTACATGAATGTCAGGATGGTGAAATTCTACTTTAATGTGCCAGAGAGATTAAAACAATCCAGGTTTTGCAATGGTTTTCCAGCAGAGAGAGGC
Source organism: Oriolus oriolus (assembly GCA_013400235.1). Lineage (NCBI taxonomy): Eukaryota > Metazoa > Chordata > Aves > Passeriformes > Corvidae > Oriolus > Oriolus oriolus. Next base: position 155,764 of record VXBT01001731.1, on the reverse strand, counting down.
CAAAAGAATTCCTCTGAGTTCAGTGTTTGTAAACTGAAGAGTTCCCTATTTATAAAGAGGGATTTCAATATTTGAAAGTCTGTACAAAATACACCACATACACAAAATCAAGGAGTTATTTATAGAACCTTAGCTTTACAGAAATTACAATTGTTACATTGTATTTTACTGGATAAGGACTTTGCCAGTGGGTTCTGTAAGTGCATTATTGGAGACTGACGGCTGAAGAATCTGGAAATCAGAAGGCAGGACATCACAGCTTGGAATGGATGAGCTCTGTCTTCCAAACCCCTTTAGAAACAGTCCATGGGACTTTCAAAACTGTGTGGTAGTTCACAGACTCTTTCCTTGACGGGTATGTCTGACCTGTGACATATTTTATTATGTGCAAACCACTTTAAATAGTATTTTAAAATTACAAGGAATCTTTTATTTGAAATAGAGCTAAGAAACAAATAGATTGTAGTGAGTCTCAATTATTTCCTAATGCTGTGATAAGCAGATGTAACAGCCCTGCTGTAGGTGAAATTGTTCTGTGCCTTGAAATAACTTGTGGCAGGCCAGTGAGGATGAATTGTCTGTTATTGAGTCTGAGTTTGCTTAATTTGTATTTTGTTTTATTTATAAGCACATCCAGGTTAACAGGCTCATCCAGTTTCTATGTCAGTTCTGCTCAGGATTTTGTTAGTTGATTTGTCTGGGTAGATTTTAAGTGTGGTGAAGGGAGAAAGTGAACTTCTCTTGAATGCAGTTTGATGCTGTATCGGGCTGCTGATACCTTGAGGAAGTGTTTTGTCCTGGCATGAGGGTTTAACATCATTAACTGTTCTTTCCTTTTAATGCAGGAGGGCTGGCATGGCTTGCCTGTCTCCTGGGTAGTTTGGGGAAGGACAATGAACATACACCATTCCTGAGGAGCGCAGTGCCATAAGTGGAGAATTATCCTGCTGGTGAGTAGGGCTTGTTTTGAACTGTGATTTTTTTTTTTTTTAAATGGTGTTTAGTGTCAGCAGATATCTGGAATTTAAATGTTTCAAGTTTTGCCACTTCTTGGTAATGGGTGCTCAAGGGTTGTACTGACTTTCTGAGGATTGAGACCATTCCACTGGCTTTAGTCTTTCTTGATTCATCATCCTGAGCAGTGCAGGAGTCACTAAAATTATCATTTCAAAACTGTTTCAGAGGAAAGGAAGGGGATTAAAGGCAGAGATGTCTCTTCCTATAAGCAGTGTTTAGCCATGCCCATGTAGCTAACAGCTTTCATTTGTGTGTTCCACAAGTGTAAATTTTATTGTTTGTAAGTTCTGGTTGCTGTTTTCTGCAGTACTTCCTTTACATTAATTATTGTGGAACTCTTGGGGAATTAATGTGGAATTATTGTGGGTGAGGAAGTGCAGAGGAGCTGCTGGTCAACAACTGAAAATTCAGACTTATTTTTAGACTAGAGCTTGGATAAAAAAGAAGGCTCTAGATTTAAAAATGTGCATAATAGTGTCCTCTTTCTGCAGTGAGCTGGGGATTATTGTGAATGACTAATTTCTTGTGGCAAAAACTTTCTTAATCCCTGTGCAGGTTTGATCCTGTTCTTGTACATCCACTAGCTATCGCATGAAAAAGGACGTGCAACTTAGAAGTGGAGAAAAAGCTTTACTTTTTCTACTTTGTTTCTTGCCTTCCTAATCTACCCTGGGGCTCTGTGGTGTTAGCAATCTTCCACTATGTTTTTATTAAAAGTGAAAGGTTTTAATATACAGGCTTACAGATGAAGTAGCTGCTGACTTCTAATCCAGTGACTGTATATATCATAACTGACAAAAAGTGAGAATTAATTTTTTGAATTGCTAGGGAATTCAGATTTCAAGGAACAGATAGCAGAAGAACTCAGGAAGTTAAATAAAGGAATACTCCTTTTTAAAAAATTAATTAAATTTTCTTAGCTGACTCAGACTGGAATTGACTCTTTGAACTCAATCCTGATAATATTGAGATGTATATCAAGTGAGGATTTAGGTCAGAAAACACGTTGGTTCAGATGTTTTAGGACAGACAGAACTGGGGAGGAGTGAGGCTGGCAGTGCCTTATATCCTGCATATGTAAACTTGTTTCTAAGTACAAGAGCTTCAGTTTCCAAGGAACCCAAACAGCTCTTCTGCACTCCATTTGAGACCCCTGCTTCTCAAATTTCTGTTGCTTTTATCATGGAAGGGATGCTCTAAGAAAAAAACAACAAAACACTTTTACAAATTCACCATAGTGTAACACACGCATCTGAGAAAATTTCAAATGACAAAGTAATTAGAAAAACATTATGTTGATGTTTATGTTTAATCGTGGTCAATTAGCGTAATTAGCATCTAAACAAAACAAAATCTTAGAAGAACCTTAAACTTGGGCAAACAAAAATAGCTGATGGGTTCCTAAAGAGATTGTCTGTGACAATATCATTTCATTTGAGAATTCTTCCTGAAAATGTTTGTGTCATTAAGAGTTTTTGAGATGATCTGTTTGATGGATGCCCAGTTACCCCAGTATAGAAATAGAAAAGTAGAACTGGCAGTTCTGCAGTTCTTGGATCAGTTCTGTAAAACGTGTGAGAGCCCGGCTTCAGCACACCTCAAAGCTAAATACTTGTTATAAACCACAACATTTGAACTCAAACACTCTGTGCAGAAATGAACCTGCCAATATATCTCACCCGTAAAAGCTCTTGAGCTCAGCTGGGGGAAAATGACTGGATGGAGACAGAGGGAACCACTTCATGTGATGTTCATCTGATCAGGCTTCCTACCATGTGTGCTTGGGAGTTTTGGCGTGCAAGGAGTTAATATTTTAACAGCCATGTTCATTAAACAATTTAAGGTTACTTTGCATTTCAATTTTTTATTTCAAACATTTAGCTGGGTTCTGCTATATTGTGTTATATTTCACAGCTGGGTACACAAGATTTATTCTTTTAATAGTTCTGTTCTTTTGACAGTTATTCATTTATGTGGTTTCCACTGTATTTCTCGCATTACTTGGCTCTTCTGCATTTTAAATACGGAACAGGGAAAAGTAAGATGCATTTTTGAAGAAGCAGCAGTTAATTCACCTTAACTGTAGGGGACAGTCATAATGTAGATGTTATAAAGAGAATGTCAGTAAGATGAGATCAATTGATCTTGAGAAAGAATTCTGTTGGAGCCTCAAGCAAATCTTTAGCAAGAATTGTGGCAGTGACTGAGGTTTGGTTCTGCTTGTGTAGCACTCCTGCCTTGCTTCCTGGTGGACAGTCCCAATCTCCAGAATGTTTTTACCTCTTCAGGTTTGAAATGTCCTTCAACTTTCTCACTTAATATCAGAAAGTTTTACACTAAACTGAATTACTTTTTCATTAAAGCAGAGTTTTCCTTTCAGTTGTCAAAGCTGACTTGTTATTTTAAAATATGGGGGACTTCTCTAACGCTAAGGAACAGGAGGTACCCAGTAAGAGTGTACTGGTGCTCCAGGTATTTTCATGAGCAGAATTCCTACTGATGGCAATTCAAAGGCAATATGGCTCTACAGTAGTTGTCATTCTGATCTGTAATTTCTCTTTATTATGATATTACTATTTTTATGTTTATTCTTTTATTCTTACTATTATTATTTTATCATTATAATTACTCTTCTCCCTTTATTCGATGTGGAGGGTTTCTGTTTCACCTTTTATCCTGATGAGGGTGTAACTGCCTGGAGAAGCCCCATCAATGTACAGAATGCTGTCAGGAGTTGGTGCAGGAGATTGCATGTCCATCTTTAGAGAGAGCTGAAGGAAGCATCTGTGTGTGGGTGAAGCAGCAGGCAAAAACGGGCAGTGCACTGTTTACATTTAATCACCTGGAGCTCCGTCATCAGTAGGAAAAGTGTCCAAGCTGACCCTTCACCAGCTCAGCAGCGTGCTGTGAATGACCACAAGCCTGGCTCTGCCGCTGCGCTGCGTGGGGAGGGTTAAGTGGTTAATTACTGAGTAAAATGCTGGCTGATGTTTCCAATGGATTTATTGGAGAGCACTTGGAACAGAAAGAAATAACCTGTACTGAAAGGACGTAGGGAAATGCTGAAGGGTGAATTTAAGGAAACAGTTCTGTGCTGGTTTATTGTTTCTGGTTTTGCCCCACCCCATCAGTGGACATGAACCAAACTGGTGATATACCTTATTTTATATACTGCCTTTACCTATGGCATGTGCTCGTATGGAACCAGGCTGGGACAGGGGGAGTTCTGCAAGGTTCTCCTGGTGTGTGACCATTCAAGGGATGTTCCCAAATTCCAGCCCCAGTCTCGACCCCTAGAGTTCATTGCAAATACACTTTCAAAGTGTTTTTTTTCAACAGTTTGATACATTATCTGCTAGTATCTGTGGATACTGAAATGCTGCTAAGCAGAGAAATTTTCCATCTCCTTGCACTAATTCTGTGAGAATTTCCTTTGCTATGCAAGCTATGTAAACAGTAAGATAGGTTTTTGTAAATACCTTTCACATCTGGTGTTTTTTAAGTTCTGTTTTTCAGTGGGACAAATAGTCTGGAGTGGATGTCTAGGGCTTTATCCAATCACCTCAGGGCAGGTGTGGACACTGTCCAATGATTTTTTGGAACTAGGATATATAAATGGTATTGTAAATTAATAAATAATTCACTCTCTCACTGGACTCGTGTGCTGCTGCGTCTCTGAGTTCCTGCTAAGACTGCCACAGGTTTCCTTTAGTTTGCAGTGAAATTTTTGTTTTGTTCTGGTGGGCCTGGTACAGCAGCCTCTCATCGGCGTGGATGGATTCCCATGGTCCAGAGCACAGTATTTGCCAGCTCTTCCAACAAAAGCTGTGTGTGAAGGCATCTGAGCTCCCTGTTCTGGTGTTTTTTAAAGCATTTTTAATCAAGCAAGCTGAGCTGTTTGTGTGCATTCCGCAGCTAAGGGGAAGCAGAAGGAGCGCGGGGGTGGCTGCCGTGCCTGTGCTGCTGTAGCAGCTCGGAGAGCAGCAGATGGCACGCTGCCCCCACGGCTGTAAATCCTCACGTACGGGGCCTGGCTGGCAGCTCTCTGCAAATGTGCAATAGACAGGCTCGCACTTGGAAGCAGGAAAGTCAGACATACATCAAGTGACTAAGTTAATACACATTTATATAAATATTCAGGATTGCTTGGATTGTTTTATTTACAGAATGGATAATGGAAATTTTGCACGCTTCAGCCATGTTGTAATGATTTTGTTTGCTCATATGCTTGCATACAGACAAACAGAAAATGGTTAGAGAATGGTGAAGAGTCTAATGAAAATGTAGAACAAGTCTTCTATGTAAATATACAAATTCTGTTCATTAATTAACTCATTCTTAAGCGTGTGCATGTAATAAAAGCAAACTCATTACAGAGAAAGACAATTGCCTAGGTAAATGAATGCATTCTTATTAACCAGCCCACTGGGGCTTACTGTCTGAAGAAGGATAGCAAAACCTTGGAGATTTCTTCCATGATGGTGTAATACACTTTTAGTGCCATAACCGCTCCAGTACAAAAATAATGCACAAGATACTATCTTTTGGAACAGACAGACCTTTGAATGAATATATACATATTAAATTGCTGTTGAATACTGGACTGGATTCTCTGGTACTGTACAGGGCTCTTAATATTTGTCTATCAATTGTCTATCAGTACATATTTTGTTTTAATGCTGACATGAATTAGTTTTCATTGGGTCGTTGTTTTGTGGCATATTGCAGCTTTGGGTGCTGGCAGGGCAGTAGGCAGTGAGTTGTCTGGAAAAGCACTGCAGCAGCTTTACTGGAGCTGTAGCCCAGCTGCTCTGAGTGGCAGCTGTAGATCATTGTAGTGCCACTGAGGGCCGCTGCTGTGAGCAGGGTGATGTGCACAGACATCATCAAACATGGTGTTTATTAGCCAAAACATCACTGCTTGGACTGAGACTGTTCCTTTGCAACATTCTTAACGTACCAACAGCTATACAATTTTATATTTGTATTTCCAAGTGACACTGGACTGGGAGGAAATGATCACAAAGCACAGGCTTTGAATTCAGGAAGATCTTCCTAAGCTGGAGAAATGACCCAAAAGTTTAAAATGCTGATGAAACACCATGCTTAGGAATGAAAATTCCCTCTTAGAACTGTCCCTGGGACCTCTCTGGCCAGCAGTGTTATTTCAGGAACTGCTGTGGAGTGTGAGCAGGGGTAAATCTGCAGTATGTGTTTGTTTAGCACATGAGAGAAATACATCATCTTCGTGGCTTGAAGTAGCAGGAATATTATGTCAGGTGCTGGAGTTTCTCACTCCATTTTGAATATTTAGCTCGAATTGGGGTCCAGCTGGAATAGTGTGTCCAAATTTGGGCACCACACTTCGAGAAAACTGTAGATAAGTGGGAGAGCAGGACAGCACAAATGAGATGCAGATGTTGCTTTGGTTTAGTTTAGTAAATCGAATATTGGAGCAGGACAAAAATCAAGGATGTTTTAGAAAATCGAGTTGTTTTAGACAAGATGTTCAAATCTTTTCAGTGCCCTTCAGCGGAAAGATAGAGTGAAATGGGTTAAATTTCTAGCAAGGAGGACTTAGGGAAAGGTTACCGTGCCAGTAAGGGAGTACTGGTGAGTGCTGCCCAAGAGAAGATGTGATTGATGTCCAAGTGTGGTTAATCCATTGTCCCTGAAGGACAGAACAGTCCAGAAGTCCTGCTGCTCTCATCTCCTGCTCCATAATCAGACTGTTATAATTGGTCATGGTTGTTTGCTACGGCTTAGCCAGGGCAAAGGGTGGTCACAGGGGAGTGAGCCCTCCTGTTTGTAGTGCGTGTGTCATGTCCACCAACCACTCGTAAGGAATTTTTCTGTTATTTTTGGATTCTTTTTTTCAGCCCGGTATGTTTCAAGTAACTACTCACATCCATTTTAAAAGGAAAAACAGCATGAGTATTTAGAGTGAAGAATTAGAAAAGTTACCAGGAATTAGAGTGTCTCTGTTGGCAGAGGAGTTTGACTCCTTTTCCAGATCAGAGTCCTCATTTACCCATGCTAAGGAAGATTTCTTTGTAGTTATCCAGCCGCACGTGGGACATTCACTGGATAGCCTGCAGTACAGAGACCCTGCCTGGTGACATCTCTGCCAAGTTGTGTAACTTCCCAAGGCAGCAGAAGAATGAAGCTGGAGGTGCTGAGAATGTGAGTATCTTGTTTGTTGTGGGGCAGAGCAGAGCTGTCACTTTATGAACAAGTTCTCCATGAGTTCCATACAAGTTCTTACCTTGCAAGACTTGTTAGCCGGGACCTTTTCCTGCTGCCAAGCACATCGGACATTGCCCTTGGAGGGGGGAAAAAGCAACAGGAGGGGTTTGTAGCTTTCCCTGCAGTGGTTCAATGTGCAGCTATTTATTCCCAGCTCTCCTGGGAGAGGCTGGAGCAGCAGCCCATGGGATGTGGCTGTGACTGTCCCTAATTGGCCATTAGATATTGCCAAGGGTAGATAAAACTAGTGCATCTTGCTGATTAATGTTCCAAAGGAGATACAGCTGAGCGAAGGTAGTTACTGAAATTTCTAAGTTCCCTTAGAATCGTTAACCTGAAACAAGTTTAACACTAAGGCAGCTTCATACTCGGGAGTTCTGACACCTGTAACAGTTCAGGGTTCCACGTGTGCACCGTCACAGTGGCTGTAACCAAAAGATTGCTTTAATTGAAGACTTCTCCCTTGAGGTTGCGTTAAGAGTTATTCTGGAAGTGTGTTCTCGAAAAATATATGCATAGAGACAGAAACTTCTTTTTATTGTTAGTTCCTCTGCATGTTACTTTTTGGGGGGAGGATGCTTTTAGTCGTTAAATATTTTGTGATTGAAAATAAGACTATTTAGCGGGCAGTCCGGTGAGAAAGGAGCGCCTGGGGGCGGTGCTGGTTGATGTCCGGCGCGGGGCCGGGCGCTCGGTGCCGCCGCTGTTCCGCGCCGAGCCCAGCGCGCGGCGCTGTTGGACCGGAGCTCGGCCGGGGCGGGCGCGGCCATCCTGGATCGGCCCCGGGATCCTCCCAGCGCAGCTGCGGCTGCTCGGGCGGTGTTGGGTTTGTCTGCTAAAAGGAATTTTTTTATTAAAATGCATTTGGGCAAGCTCTTTACTGTGAGGCAGTTAGTGGTTCCCTGCTTGGGTTTTTCTCATCCCGCGGCAGCCCTGAATGAGTTCGGAGAAGTCCTGGGCTGGTTAATCCGGCCCAGGTGGCTGCAGTTTGAGGGAACCCTCTGGAAGCGAGGAGCTCTGGCAGTGGGGTGTTCCAGCAAGCCGTGCTTTTATTTTGCCCCAGCTTTAAGCAGCAGTGGTGGGGAGCCAGGGCGGGCGAGCAGGAGCGGAGTTCTGGCTGCAGTGTTTTTGGGGAACAGCCCCGCGGACACAGGAGAGGCGCAGCCATCACCTGGCACCCGAGGGCTGTTGGTCACACAGTCTGGGAGTCTGGGCTGGGTTTCAGTCCAGGGCAAGGGAGAGGGAAGAAGGACGTAGGAGTTTGCACTAATTTCTTATAAAGGCCCTTTCCCATTACAAGTTGCAGCATGATCGTAAAGTGGGGCTGGGGGCATTTCTTGCTGTGTACTGCATGTGTTCCCTTTGCTTCTGTACAAAGAGCTGTGTTAACCTTCAGGATTGCATCTCTATGTGTTTTTAAAGCTTTTCAATTACAGACTTGGCAGATCTGCATTATCATAAAAAAGTATCTCCAGGGTTTGGAATTCAGACTGCAGTGCATTTAGAGGGGAGGAGAAGAATACGGTTTTCCTGCTGGATGGTGTTTGCAGTAGCTGAAAGCCAGAAGTATCTACAGCCAGGTGTCACCTAAGCACTGAACACGGGCTTGTCCTCTCACCTGGAATGGCTGTTCCCTTGACTTGTTACTTTGAGATTTCCTCAGTATATGTATATTTCTTTGATTACATTGCCTGCAGACACAGAAGCATGACCTAGCAGAAAGGAGAAATACACTTTGTTGTGCAGCTGCGACCGCTTTCCCCCTGTGCAATACGAGACCAGAGATCTGTAGCAGTCCCACTGCCTTCAGTGGGATCCTAGCAGGTGGAGGGCTGGAGCTGTGAGTGGCTCATCAAAGGCTCTGGGCCCTGGCATCTCCATGATTAATGATATCTTAACCCTTATGAATGATTATCCGTTCCTGGCTGTAAAATACATACACTGTTTTATTTCATTACCACGAGGTGAAGATCCCAACACTGACAGGTGCTGGGAATTAGCAGGCAGTTTTGAAATTGTTCTGTGCACTAGAAATTAGATCTCATTTTAATTCAGCTTTTCCAAACTAGTAAATGAGGTTAATGCCATACATATTCAGCTGATATGGATGAAGAAATTGATATAAAGTAGATCACCATAGCTACAGGGCTGCTTTAATTTATACGTAAAGAGGCAGTGATAAATGAAAGTAATGTAGTAGTGGTCACTAAACTCCTCAGCCATCAGGGATTCAATAGTGTTAGCTGCTCATTAAAGACGTGGTCGGGGTTACCTCAAATAGAAATTTGAAAAGAAATAGCCAACTAACCCTTAATTATCAAAACATAGAAAATACTAATTATGCCTTAATTAGCTTTTCTTTTAATGTACTGAAATTGTTACTTTTTGTGTAGCACAAATGGATAGTTATATCAACAATAAATAGGTTGTTTTAATAACTTTCTTTTACCTCTGGGAAAACCACACTCCAATTTTTAATATGCAATAATGCTTCTCTCTAGCCTGTAGGAGATGAAAATTATTAAGTAGCTTTATTTTTTGAAGATCTTACAGCAGCTTTGGGAAGAATTATTTCACTATGCATCAATTATTTTTAATTGAACTGAATATATTTCGGATTGCATGAAATGCCTCTCATTTAAGTTTAACATTTAGAGTTTGTTAAGGAAATACCACAGTGAGAATTGGATGCAACTTACTTCTGTGGCATATTCTAGGAAAAATAAAAAATGGTTGTTTCAGAAGAAAAATATTGTCACTGGTATTTTTCCCTTCACTGGGCCAACTCGCATTTTTACTCTGTTTCATAGCTCCCACACTGTTCTCATCCAATCTCTCTGCAGTTTATATAAGAAAAGAAAGTAGAGATCGGCTTGGGTGGGTCTGGGATGCATCTGGTGCTGATGGAAAGCTCCAGCAGCTGTTGCACAGTTCCTTTCCTCCTGAGGCACCGCAGAACCTTCCTCTGCGGGTGTGTGCAGGGAAGGGACGGCCCGAGCCCCGCCGCGTGTGCTTTACCAGACACAACAGGTCTGTGCTTTCCAGCTGAAGGATGCGAGGGAAGCACTGAGCAGTGCTGGTCATAAAAAATCCAAATTCATTTAACTGCCCGTGCTGAATTAAATAGAAGGCAATTGCTAGTACAGAAGTCAAAATAAGTAGATAGCATTGACCACAGATTGCAGGTTATTTCCAAATAAGTAGAAATCATACAAACATCTTCAGATTCTTATTAGTGACTTTCTGTGAACTTTTCCTTTTAAACATTTTTAGCCGTAAGTTGGAGGAAGTGTTGTGCTTACCTGCAGAAATTTAGATGTTGCAGGATACCAACTTACAATTCAAAAAGATTTCAAGCGTGTTCCCTACACCTGGCATTCAGCACGGTCCAAATTCAGTCTGCAAAATTAAATGGACAAATACAGTTGTGTTATTTGACAAGTAATTTCCAGGTGGTTTTAGTCATAGCTTTAAATAAAAAAAAAAAAGTGTTTCTAAACCTTTAAAGAGCAAAAATGAGACAAGAACATTTAACATTTCTCAAATGAAATCTGTTTCCAGCATGGAGACAGCCCCAGAACTAGTCAGATCTGTAGCTCAGACTTTTAAGTGTGGGACCTTCTTGTGGGATTAGAGATGTCAGTTTGGTGTTTTGGCACCAGCTCAGTGTTCAGAATCATCAGGGGGTTTTGGAAAAATTAGGATTTTTTTTTTATTCTCAGCCTCAGAAAAGATGTTGCTTCAGTGTATTTGAATTCTTTGGTTCCCTCCTCTTTGAGGCTCTGACCTCTTGACTGGCTTGCCAATTTCTAGCGAGTTTAGGAGCTACAGAAGATTTATTCAAGTAAATGTTACCCAGGCAGATCTCCTTTCCTGTTTTTTATCACAGTTCCTATCCTGCCATGAGCAGAAGGAACTTTCAGCAAATATTCCTGAACTAATATTTGAATTTATTTAATTGCCTGAAGATTGGACAAACTACGTAAATTGTGCCAGTGCATATAAAATCGAGTAGTTATTTTTAATTCTGGATTATGGCTTGCTCTGACAACCATCTTGCTTCATGTGAAAAATAATTGGATTTCCTTTGAAGAAATCTAATATTTTGGAGGATTCTTCAAGTACTTTGTGGAGAATTTTTTGGTTTTCTGTTTTGAAATTTAGGAAATGACAACAGTAAACAACGTGAGCTAGAATCTGTGACATTGTAGTTTATGGGATTGGCCAGCAATACTTTGTAACAAAGCCCTGGCAACCTTTAAATCAAAATGTCTGTCCTTTAACTGTTTTTGGAAATTTCTTTATTGAATTTCTCCGTTACTTGGAAATCCTGTACAGCAAACACACCATCAGGACATTGAGGAAAACACTCAGAACTTTGTGAAATGATAAACACTGGGATCCTCATTAGGTTGAGTTGTAAAGTATTCTTCATTTTACATGTCCTCAGTTGCATCATTTTTACATGGTTGTTTTATGTGTGAATAGATGCTTTTCTTCCTGGACTGTACAGCACATTCCATCTGCGTTTGCTTGGGGAGTTTTTATTGTGCTTTCTCTTTTCTCAGATTTTACATTATATACTCCTGCCTTCCTCCTTCTCTTACAATGCTGTTTAAAATATTTAAGTCCTTAAAACCTCCTTTTCTGCACTGAAGTGCAGTGTGTTTGCTGTTCTGTCACTTACCCCTTTGTCTCACTAACTCGGTACCTTTTGATTCCTTACTCATGACAACTGAAACCTGCATGAATCGTTCTGGAGATACTCTTTAATCACATGTTTGCAATTAAAGCACTGGTGCTGTTTTATTTTAGAATTTTATAATGCGAATCGGGCAATACTAAAAATAAATAATAAGCATAGTTCAGTTCTTCGCTTGGCTGTAGCTGAGCTTTATTTTGTAGCTGCTAATAAAGGCACATTATCATGTTCAGAGATTGCAATTATCATTGAAATGTGTATGTCCATTAACTGCAACATTAGGCTGAGGATATAATTACTGTCTAGAGCCAATATCTGTGTGAAGTTACGTCTATGATGCTATTAAGCTATAAGCAATATTTGTAAACTAATATTTAAACATTTCAGAATTGATTCCATCACTTGTGGACTTAAAATCCAATCCTACTTCCACTCCAAATTATTGATGATTTAAGTGTTTGGCAAATGTATTATTGAGTTATTTGGATGTGAGTATAATTTGTGATGTGAGAATTTTTCTAATAGGAAATGCCCAGAATGAACTGAGCTGGTGGCAGGAGGAGAAAGAAGCTCTGGTGACGACAAAATGCAGATAAAATAGTGGTACAGTGTGTCACAAAATGCTGCAAACAGGATTAATTTTTCTCAGAGTTACAATTCAGACAATTCAGTACAGCAATTTAACTACGTAAAAACCTGTTGCATGCTTAGAAGACAACAAAGAAAAGACTTTCCTAATAATATCACAGGCGTGTTTTAAAGAGGAACGAGGTTGAGCTTGTGCGTTGATTTGCTTTCTGAAAAATCCTAGTGTTTCTGCTGACAGAAAAACATAAAATTGCCCGTGAAATTAGGTGGATAGTTCATTTGCAAAACTAATTTAAGCCACCTGTAAGTAATTCCACACATGTGGAGATGTTTGGATCTGTAATGAAGTGACCTTTTCCTACATTTTGTTTTATATGCAAAATATGCATGGTGGTAATTGACTTTTAAGTGCTTGTGTAAATTAATTTTCTGTTGTATTTCCTTGGCATGTGAGCAATAGCCACCGCTTTGGTTAATTTGGTTATGTGACCCAGTAATGGTTAGTTAGGGAATGCTGTTTGGGAGTAAATGTTTAGAGAATCAGTCTTTCAGCGTTTTGCATCTTATTTTGAATGCAAGTGCGTTTCAGATTTTTCTAGGGCAGAGGAACTATTACATTGGTAAGTGATTTTCTTCTGGTACAGATATACCTAATAGATACCTAATATAATTCCTCTTTCTGCTTCACAACAGTTGTTTCGAATTCAGCTTTCTCGTGTGTCTGCTTTGTGGCTCACCAGCCTCTGCTCTGTCTTTGATGGCCAGACTTGGCTGTAATGACACCACTTGTGTTTGCTGCCCACATCACTAAATATGGCTTTGTATTTATTAGATTGTTTGTATTTTTTACGTTGATTATGTTCTTTGTTTTAAAATTCACCTATTTCACCTCAGGCAGGTTCTCTCCTCTGAGTAACCTCTAACTGCTGGACCTTTTCACTTGTGCTGCATATCCCAAACCAACTTAGCAAGAAGGAATAAGTAGCAAATAGGGCATCTTGGAGAAAAAACAACCCCAGCAACTTAGGCTAACTTATGACTTACTCATCTGAAATATATTGGTTTTGTTGCTGTGCGTTGGCCTTGTATCCTCATTATTTAAGTAGCTTAATGAATTAATTTAACAGACCTTGCAGTAAGTAAATTAACCATCAGAGTTCAGAGCAGGGTGAATAATTCTTTAATATTAGACTACAGCAATTTTTATGATTCAAGTTAAACTTAATTATGAGCTTACTCAATGCATATTTGTGTAATTCAAAGAGAAAAAATATGCAAAATAATGCATCATAAGCACATCTGTCAAAAAAAGAACAATCCAGTAAAATCCCGGGAGGTTCGAAAATTTTTGTTGATGCTGGGTGAGTTATCCACCATTCTGTTTGCACCAGCCAGCACTGATGAAAGGGGAGTTGTGTGATTTCACCTGACCAGTTGTTTAGCCGCTCCTTCAAAACGACTTAAGAATTGAATTTTGTTACCGGGAGCTAGTGTATTACAAAAAAAGTCCTCTAGATGATCTTCTAGATTTTCCTTTAGAATAGTGTTTTCAGTTTAAGTTTATGAAGGGGAGTATGTATTTGTCTGGCAGTGTCCTTAAACAGGAGTTGTTTCACAGCACTAACTTCAGTTCACTGAATTTTTTTTCCCTGAGAAAATACTTAACCCTTGTAGTAATCTTCCCTGGCAGCTTTATGCACTGATGATTTCTATCCTTACATGTGAAACAAAGGTGATAATTGAGTAGATAAAGTCAGACTTCCACCTTTTGTGACCTCAAGGTTAGTTGGTTTTGACCTCACAAAAAAGTGAGTGTTAAATATGGCATGGGAACTGTCCATCATTTGGGGTATTTTGTGTTTATTTTGTCATAGTTGTAAGTTCTGGGTTAATCCAGAATTGCAAAGGACATGCTATTTCTCCTTTTACCTTTTATTCTCATATTGCTACTTCTGGTTTTTAAATTAAATAGGATTGGATTCCTTTTATGGTCTATTAATTTTATTTTCATGCTTTTTAGAGTTATTTACAAGTATTTGTGTGGAAAGATCAGTGTTGGCCTGATCAAGTGTTCATGGTGCAGCATGCACAGAAACCTTTGTCTCTTTTATCGAGCTGTTGTCACCTGACCAGCAATGCATCACTTCCACTCCAGAAGAGAGAAAGTCAGTGGAGCTGAGTTCCTAAGGGCTATTTCCTGCAGAGCAGCAGCAGTCATGTCCAGTATATAGTATGAGAAACCTTTTGGGCTTTGAGACATAAATGAGGCTTCAGCTACTTCCTCTGTTTTGCAGTTCCTTTGATCTGGAAACTTTCCACATGCATGAAGTCATCAGATTTCTGAATCAGTTTTTAAAAAATATTTATTTGGGCTGCCCTTGGCTTCGCATGAGTTATGGAGACACTGTCTGAGAGTGTCAGATGAAGAAAACACCCACATCACTGTAAAATGCTTCTTGATGATTAAAGGGAAAAGGCTCCTCTGAGGCAGGTGAGATGTCATTCCTGCTTCCTTCCTTTTGCACCTGTGTGACAATAACTGTGCCAGGAAAGGTCTGCACAGAAATCTCTGCATTTTGCTCAGTCAAGGAAAGAGCTTCCAGCAAGCACTCCTGTTCCTATTTGAGCGTCAGTTCATGGCTTATCTGAACATTTTGATACTTGCACTCCAATCTTTTTTTTTTTTCCCTTTCTGCTAAATATTTGAACCACTTGAGCTTTTCATCCCATTTTATTGTACCATTAGGAAAATCTGTAAAGTGTTTTCAAATGCCAAGTTTAACTGGAAAAATACTTAAAAAATAATAAATACGGAGGCTGCTTTTGCTTGTGTGATTTGCTTTGGTGTTGAAAAGCCAAAGAGCACACAAGGTATGGTGTGAGAGGGTACCAGCTGGTGTTTTTTCTCCAGGAAAAGGAAAATGAACCCATTGCTGCTCTGTTGTTTCCTTTTTTTGTGTTGCACAAGAAATCAGCATCTTTCTGGGAGACCTTGTGGCAAACCAACCTGCCTTGGCTCATTCTCCTCCTTAGGGAATATTTGGCTTGTCACCTGCAGTTCCTGGACCACTCCTAAAGGCCCAGGCAACAGGTCAGTGCTGTTGAGCATGCTTTCCTTCCAAGTAAGGTGAGCAATGGGAGACAAGCAGCTTCCATTTAGGAATCTACAGTAGGGCTGGTGCAGATATTTTGAAGAAGCCTGATTCTTCAGAAGCGTTCAAACTGTTAACATTAGTTTATTTATTCAAGGCCAAACTGCTTAGGCTAGAAACCTTTTCCTACGTCCTGTCAACTATTTTTAATACATTTACAGAATGAACATGTTAAAGGTTAGGAATTCCCATGGTCTTCCTTAAATACACACTCGTCTGCTCTTTGTTCAGACAGAATATTGGATTCTGTAACTTTGACTAATGAGACTCTTGAAGGTGTTCATAGCATGCTATGAAATCAATGATTCCAGCTGAGACCAGGATTGACCACTTTTCCTGGCTGTGCTGTCTGTGATCTTGGCTCTGCAGGGCACTGGAGAATTTGCCAAAGTGGAAGCTATGAGGATTTGTAACTTTCTCGCAGAAAGCCAGTTCACCAGTAAGTCTGTGTGAGCCGGGGACTCCGGCTCTCGTCGCAGTGGCGGTGCACGGGCGTCGTTCTGTGTTCTACTCAGCCACACCACCAAATGAGGCTCTGCTGAGAGTCATCCCAAATCTCCTGTACTCTGCATGAGAACAAGGTCTTCTGCTTCTTATTGCTGGTGTGAAAATGTCGTCTTCTGGTTTAGAGACGAGGCCCAGATGTGGGTTTTCTGACAGCCTCACACAGACCGGGGGAGCTTGTGTTTCTATCTCCCCCATCATTTGAGACTTTCACCGCTTTTTGGAAGTTGGTATAAAGATTTCAAACCAATTTTGTGTAAACAAACACACATCCTATGAGTTATTAACAAATACT
Source organism: Oriolus oriolus (assembly GCA_013400235.1). Lineage (NCBI taxonomy): Eukaryota > Metazoa > Chordata > Aves > Passeriformes > Corvidae > Oriolus > Oriolus oriolus. The sequence goes on along the minus strand of VXBT01001731.1, from coordinate 139,260 downwards.
GATTTCTTGAACAGTTAACCAAAGTAATCTCATACCAGTTCACTGAAGAACTCATTGTTCCTAGACCAGGGGAGGGGTTTGAGAGTTTTTGCCCCAGTAGTTGTGATTCCTTTTACCTGTCTCACAGGTAGAGGTAGCTCCTATCATTCCTTACACATGTGTATGGTAGTATATTGCTCTATACAGCTTTTTAAATCCATTTTTTACTTACCATCCTTCAGATTCTTGTAAATTATCATCATTGGAAATTCTAATGCAATGAAGTGAGAGTGGCCAGTTCTGGATCCTCTCTTAATTCTAGTGACTTCAGCCTTCTACTGATCAGGAGTTTCTAAACCTGGTGAAGTCATTTGCTCTGTCAATCACTTTGAAATTCACTGAGAGCTGATAAATGCTACATTTTTCCTCAGCATCCTCATCTTTTAGAGAATTTGTTTGCTCAAAGTATGACAAGAGTCTTCAAGGTGTTAGAGACTTGTTCTAACTGCACAGGCTTTGCAGCTGCCTTCAGTTTATACAGCCCCCTGCATAAGTTATTGCTGAGTGTTGTGGCACCATGGCTGAATTTAGTGCAGTACCAGGAGTGCTTTGAAAAGCTTCCAGTACCCTTGGAAGCTGAGGAGGAAAGGGGTTCTCCTGAACTATTGGGATTTTAAGGAAATTATACTTTGCAAAGTAAATCTAATGATTTATATTTATTAGTATTTGTGGTGATCCTTTTAAAAATAGCTTTAATTGTACGTGTTGTGAAATCCACTGTTTCCTGTACAAACGAATAAATGAATCGGTCACATCTGCTGGGAAGCACGGGCTGTGTGAGAGGCAGAGGGTCAGCAGAGGGAGCACAAGGAGACAAACAGGACTGTGCTGTGTTAGACAGGGGTGGGAGCACTTCTGCTGAACATGCACTGAATAACCAAATATCTGTTTGTTCAGTAGTGTATAAAGATTTAATTGCAGGAACACTTTCAGGCTGCCACTGTGAACACTTAGATGGTGAATGATACGAAGTTATTTCTAGAGGTGCATAAACATGTCAAGTGGGACTGCTCTGTGATATGGGGAGGTGTTTCTATCACCAGCCTTGGATTACTTTTTGCAGTTCAACTTTGTTTTAGTTTGCCTTTTGCTCTCCTCCTGTGCCAATAAGCAAATCCTTGTGCAAATACATGCCCCCTGTTCACCTCTGGAGGGCCAGTGGGAGGGGAGGCAGGTGGGTGGAGGCTGCTTGCTCTGCAGAGTTTCCAGACACACGCTGGTGGCATTAAGCTTCCTGCTTGCCTTGACACTACTTTGGCCCAAAACCAAGGAGAAGATATTTTTGAGAAATACATGGTTCATTTTTAAGCATGCTTAACCTTAATAGTTATGACAGATTTTTAAAAATATGTGCATTTGAGACAGCATTAATAATTCATGTGTGTTTCATTAAGAAAAAGAACAAACTGTCTATAAGGCCATTAAATTCTTACTTGGCTAAGATCATCAAAATTTAGATGACCTAAAATGGTACCTTGTTGGGGTCATAATATGCTGCTTGAAAAAAAATACCCTGTGATTTAGTTTTGATTCTGACAATACTCAAAAGGATTTGTTATGTCTTACAGACCTTTCTGCAAACTACTAATGGGATGAACACAATATATCACTTTTATAATAGTGAGCTATTAAAGGCAAACATAAAGCAGTCTGAAGCCCATAAGTGCTGCCAACAGCTCCTGCTTTAATGAATTCCCTTTTAGATGTCCATTAAATGCTCATGGCAAATGTACTCATAATGGAAATGGCAAATCTAAATGGCTAGATATGAATAATCCATGGAGTTTAAATTCTGTTTATGATCATCTTCACATTGAGTTTTCAAGACAACGCAGTTTAGTTTTCATTACAGTTTGGAATAAAGAGGACAGGGAGTAATTGATTGCTTCAAGCAGATTAAAATCAATGGGTTGCTTTTCAAAGAACCCGTTCAATGCAGTAATTTCAACTTTAAGCATTGATTTAGGGAACTCAACACAAAATGTTTTGTGCCGTGTGAACTTTTATGTGGAAAGACTAATACTAATTTTATTTCTATATATCTGTATATAGAAATATATAGAGGTTGTTATCAGTATGTGCATGAGTAAACAGTGATCTATAGTAAGTTATTTTGGTATTATTGCAGTCATATAATGAATCAATGAGATTCCCGTCATCATTGGGATACTGTTTGTAAACCATTAGCACACAGAAATTACAGCCCATCATACATCATTACTGTGATTGAGGCTTTATTACCATATTCTCAAATTGCTTGCTTGCTATAAAACTAAATAGACACCAGACAACTATAGGTAGACGATAGACTGTGCATTATTGGACTGGAGTAATGAAGGATTATTGTAGCATAATGGGGTACAACTTATGAGGAAAATAAACTTGGCAGCAAAGGAAAGCTTGAGTGTTTTTAATGTTTGTTGTTACTGCTTTAAAGGTCAAATATATTTGTTATAATCGAGTTACTGTTTCCTTATTTCATGAATCTTACACTTTTTTTGTTCCACATAGGCCTTGTTTTATACATAAGCATTTAAAACACAGGAACTGCACTGCCCCTTTCAACTCCAGAGGTGGATTTACAGCTTTGGAGGGAGTGGTGTGGTTGCCGAGGTGCTGGGGTGGGTGAGAGCACGTCCGTAGCTCTGCACACATTGGTTTTGTGCTGGACTGAGGCAGGAAAGGAAAACTGCATCAGCAGACGTCAGCTGTCAAATGTGATTTAAGATCTCCAAACACACAAAGTATACATTAGGAATTTTGGGAGCTCTAGTGAAAGGATTTATGATACCTTCATTTTAAAGGATGCGAGGACACATTGAATTTGGACTTGGGGAGTTTAGCAGTCTCTTGTGACAGAACCAGGGGCTTTACAGTACAACGCCAGTATGCACAGGATATGTTCAAGGTGTTACTTTCTCCAGCTACAGTAAAAAATGTATTTTAGAAAATTAAATTACTTCAGTTTTCTAGATTTTGGAGTGAGGCCTGTAGTCACCCAGTGTTAGTCCCAAAGACTCAATGGAGGGACCTGCAGCTCCAAAGGGAGTTCTGTATCTTGAGCCCACTGATGACCTTTCTCTCTCCCACCCCCACCCCCACATCCTTGCTCACAGCTTTCTTTCCCCATTTGCTTCCCCTGATATTCTCCTGCTTCTTTCACAATGAATTCCTGTGATATTTGTCTGTGGTGAAACTGGAGTGACATATGGGATCACTCATCCTTGAGAGAATTTTTGGTTTAGTTTGGTTTGGTGAGGTTGTTGTGCATAGAATTTAAGATGTGCCCTAACAGGATTTATTCTGACCAGGCTGGGGAGTCAGTCAGGCTGAGGAGTCATAGAAACATTCAGAGTTTCTGGAGGGGTTCCAGGTTATTACCATCACCAGGGACTTGTGTCTCAGTAGGACCTACAGGCCTTGCTTGTGTTCCAGTACCAAGCTGTTGGTGTGTGCATCTGAGATGGGCTGTAACGACATTCATGGCTTTACCCAGGGGTGTCATCAGCCACAGTGGAAATGTGGTGATGGTTTGTGAGACATCATTGTGGACAAGTGTACAGTGAAGGGCTGGACCCTTACAAGCAGGAAGGAAAAACAGACTGTACGTGGCTGGATACCCCTGTGCAGCCTGGGAGTGGGATTCACTCTCTGGGAGTATTCTTTTATTACACAACTTGAATGATTGGCTGCTGAGTGAGGACAAAGCAAGTTTACCCAAGTATACCTTGGCTGGGAACTCAGGGGCTCAGTTGTATGCTCCCAACTCTTTCCAGTGGCTGTACCTGAGCTGATTCTAGGAGCTGTTATTTAACACAGACATCTAATGTATTTCTTGTGGAGGAATAATTTTTAAATACAGGCATAAAATTCACTTCACTGGGCAGTGTTAATACTCTCTATCATCCAAAGTATAAAGTGTGCTTGAGAACAAGTATTTGTTATTATTTCCAGTTCTCTTGAGTTGGACGTTGTATTTGAAAAATAGTCTGTCAGAATGCTTAGTTATAAATAAGTGTTGACACTTTCTTATAGAGTTTCTTTGGATAAAAGCTCCAGGACACAGTGAGTAAGTGTATTTAAATGTTAATGCAATTGTTCATGTAGGTATTTAACCATTTTGAAGTATACTCCAATTAGCTCTGCCAACCCCATATTTGAGTGGAGAGCCAAAGTCAGATACAGATTTACTCAGGGCTTTCTTAGGACACACAGATGCTTGATTTCTCTTTCTTGTCAAAGATAGTTCTGATTTTAGCATTGTCAAAAACCAGTTGTTCTAACAGTAAAGCCCAGGTACATTCTGGAGATAATTAAGATTATAAGGCTTTCACCTAAGTTTCTTTAAATAAACATACTTAACCTGCTAATCACTCAGTTGTGATTCATGACCCATTTTTATTGCAAGTTAGATTTAGCAAGTGTGAATAAGCAGTAAAGAGATAAACAGTTTCTCCAGCTTTGGGTGTGTTTTGGTTTTTTGTTTCCCCAGTAGTGGGAAGTTCCTGTATGGTTGTGAACGTGTTTATGTCTTCGTGACCTCACAGGTGTTACAACATTTCCATTATGAATGTTTGTTGTTAAAGAGGGAACATGTGAATGGGCTTTGAACTCGTGGCATTTTGTGTGTGTTGCTGTTCTGCCCAGCGAGGTTTGTGAGAGCACCTCTGCTGTTACAGTCACACAGGGAGAACAGGGGGGCTGTTCTCACACCCCACTCTCTGTCATCCCCACAGCGATGCTTTTCTTCATGTATTCTTCCAGTTCCACCTCTGGCCTTCCGTATCATTGAGGTGTTCCTGCTTGGTCACCTCTCCTCTGCTGACAACCCATCTGAGGGCAGTTGTTGTCTTCCCCTTCTGAGGAAGGCATGTCCTTTGAAATGTAAGTGCATTTTCTTTTCCACAAGATCTGTGTGTCCATTAAGCTATATTCTGCTCTGAGACTGAAGAGAATCTTCATGATTTTCTTCTTGTAAAAGTGTTGATATACTTTACTGCAGGTAAAAATCGAGATTGTCTCTGTACTTTCTGGTGAGCTCAAATGATTGTTAGTCTGCTGTCACAATAATGGCTGTGGTCTTGTACACAAAGACCTTGCGGTTTCTAGGAGGATCTTTCCCCATCATCGCTGCAATGAGGGAATTGTATCCAGCACTATCCAAACTGTAACGTGGATGTGGTTGAAATCTCTGTCCATGTGTGTTATAAATGAGCACACACATGGACAGAGTTCCTTAAGGAAGAGCTGCATGGACTTGGTGTGGGGCTGGCACTGCAAGGGTTCTGCAGCTGGGAAGGGTCTCATTTGACTAAAAAGCTAATTTTCTGCTCAAAATGCATCTGTAGTAGACACAGGAGCTGTTGGGAGGGGAGCGGATGAAGACGTCACAGCTCCAGGACTCACATTTGGTGAAGTTTGATAGCAGAGGTTCATGGTCCGTTTAAGCTGCTGTAAAACCGCTCTGCAGCTGGACAGGTCATGGTGCATCTCTGTCCTGCACTGTCATTGCTCTCTGTGCCTGGCTGCGGTTCGCTGTCTCTCCGTGTCGGGGCTGGGTTTTGCCCCTGCCTGCAGAGCTGCCAGGCTGCGAGCTGCTGCAGATGCGGCCGTCTTGTGAAAAAACATACGGACTGATCATTCTTCTTTACTGTTTATTTCTATTGTACTATTATTCTCATGTGTGTCTACAGCTGTCAGAAAGGAATTTTTAAAGCACATTAACTCACTTCAGAACTTCCTTTGTAATTTTAATTACAGGTTTCCAGTTGAAGTAACAGATATGAATTTGGGAGTTCACATTGAAAGAACTTAGAAAGCTTTTCCTGTTGCATGCATCACAGCTGAGTAGGTGCTGCCATAAAAAAATTGATAATCCCATGCTCTGTAGAAGTGCGCTGCAGCAGTGATGCATCAGGACTTTGGTATTTATGTGGCAGTAAAAGCATTTAAGTACATGAAGAGCCCTGTTGAGTTCTGTAAAAAAAAAATTGCTGTAAGTTGATGTACTGCTTTGTACCTGACAGTTCCAGTTTTAATAATAGTGATATTCCATATCTTTGCATGAAAGCTTCTGGAGTTCTTAATGGGGACTAGTGAAACCATCAGGGTAGAGTATGCAATTATGGAGAGGCAGTGAGCAACTCGATGGGCATTCACTTTTGCCAGGGGTTTTGGAAATACATGCTTTTTAATAAAGTACATTTGACCTTTCTTTGGCTTCCATTTGGCATGAATTCACAATTTCATTTCAGTTCTGAGAGTAGAGGCAATGTCTGTAAACCACAACACATCATTATGCACCAGTCCAAATAGGAGATAAGGACAGGGGAGGAAATGATTGTTTTGTTGTATTTTATAGATGCTTGACAATACAGATGTATTGCTATATTTTTAACTAGGATATATACAATAAGAGCGTTCCAGTTGAGAAATGGTCAAAACATATTGCTGATATGCAATGTAGACACAAAATCCTGCTTTTGGTGAGTAGAATGTGTCAGACCTGGAAAACTTGAAGAGCTTTTGCCTGAGTTTGCTGTGAGCGCCTCTCTCATGGGCTCACAGTCTTACTGCAGCTGGGAACCCTCCTGCAGCTCCGCTCGTTAGAAAAGCAACTTCCTTGGCTCAAGGAAAAATCCTTTGAAGTAATAATGGTGGTGTAATGTATGGAAAGACGTTTGTGTGATTCCGTTATCTCCATGATGGGCGTTGGTTTGCATAGAGCTTCCCCCTTGTCCTCTCATCGGGAACTGCCTTGTTCAGTGCTGATTGAGTCAGAGTCTGGTTTCTCCAAAGGGAGATGTCTGTCAGGAGGTTTGAGAATTCTGGAGTAATCTTTGTTGGACAATGTTCTTTTCTTGAGTTTAAGACAGCTGTAATTATAAACATCTCACCAACTGGGTTTTTAATAGACATGATTAGAGCGAATATGTCCATTTGTTGGGTTTGAAGACTGTATTTGTATTAACTTTTAGGTAGATCTTTCATGTAGTTGCAGAAAATGTCTCTAACTCTATGATGTGTTGATGCCATTTTTACATAATAATGCCTTATGTATTCTCGAGTGCTGCATGAAGCCGCTCATTTTTATTTGTGTTAAATCTCTTAATGCGTATTTGGTAATATTTATATATATGTGTTTTCATTTAGTCAGTGGAAATCAGGTAATTTGCTAATTTCTCAAAAATCGTGAGGTATGTTTGATTTCTCTTTTTAATGATATAAACTATTGTGGTTTAAAATATTTTTAAAAACATTTCATTTGGATGTATCACTCAGGTTTTGACGATTACATTTAACACGATTGCATTTGGTTTGCTCATCAAAAGTGGAGAACATTTAATATTTATTCATAACAAAAGTATTAGAGAAGCTGTCAATAAATTTTCTGTCATAATTGAATCATAGGATATCTAAATTGTTGATAATATGATCTGCTCGTTAAACAAAAGTGTCTGGAGAAAATGATGGATTAATTGACTGATGGCTAAGGTTTCTCTCAAATATAATGGTTTACCCAGTTTGATTTGATTTGTGTAAAATAACTTTCTCTAATAAACAATTTGCTCAGAGGCAATAGAAGAAATGAATGGTTATCAAACCAAACTTAATTAGTCTCTCCTAGATTGATATTACTTGGGGAGTCTTCGTTTTAATTGTGGAGAGCTGGATACAAAGAGTTTGGTTCATTATATTTTTCCTGTATAAACACTATTGTGTAACTACCTATGGAATATAACATGTAAATTCATTTTAATAAGTGCTTGTAAAGTGGATTAGCTAATTATGCCAGGCTAAAAATGATTCCTTTAATTATTTTACATATTTAACTAGTACTTCAATTTTATTATTGTTAGTCTGTAAACATAATTTGTATTAGCTCTGCCAAACTAATTAGAATATATAACTTAAACAGTTTTAACTGTTTTGTAATGTTCATAATGCACTCTTCTCTCAAAAACACATTTCTATTATAAAAATATTTAAATGCTGAAGAAATTTTTGACATAGGAAGATTTTTATATGTGAGGAAAAATAACTTCTTCTCAAAAATACAATTTCAGAAAAGTTCATATGGTTTGAGACTCTGGAATATTTGTCAAATGAAGGAAAAAACCTTTCTTTTCATCAGAGATGGAGTCAAACTAAACATAAATCATTGAGTAACATAACTTTGTGGGGTTCCAGACTGTTAGATTGTCCATGGATAATACAAACCACAAATACAGTTGCATTTCACTCTTTCAAAGGTTAACTACATGCTTAATTGCATCAGTAGGTGAAAATCTGTGTGTTCAGACTAAGAAGAGTTGGTATTAAAGGCTTCCAGTTAATTTAACGTAAATAATTTTCTCTTTTTTTTTTTTTTAAAAAAAAGGATTTTCAAAACATCTGTAGAAGCTTTACAAGATTTTAATATAAAATGTACATGAGAGGGCTGTTGTTTGAAGCTGAGTAAGTGTGGAAAAGCAAGACATTAGTGAAGAGTAATTTGGGTGTTCTTAATTGTATTCATTCATGATTAATCTTGGGCTTATAAACCCAGAAATTAATCTGGTTTATTGTTTCTTCTCATACATGAAGTTTTCATTGTGACAGTTTGTCACTTTGGTTTTCCTTAGTGTAGGGAACTGCAGATAGCTGAAAATGCAGGGAGGAGATGAGGAACATCTTTCAGTTTGGTGTGGTCGCTGAGCGTGGGTGTGTGCTCTGGCAGGTGGAGCCCTCTGAGCAGGGGCTGGTGCCGTGAGGCTGCCCTGGCACATCTGTGATGGGGGACAGGAGCCTGCTGCGAGCTGGCACGCTGGGCACGTCTGCAGCAGGAGCAGCACTGGGCAGAACCTGTGGCATTCGCAGGTAACGTGTTCCAGGAGCTCTCTCTGAGATGTGGGCGCTTTGCTTTTCGCTGTCTCCGCTCTGCCTGGCCACCAAAGCCCTGGATCTGTGCGGGTGGATTGCATTCCTCACTGGAATCACTCCCTGTGAGTCTCCTGAGGATTTGGGGAGCAGGATGGCAAGAACATATAGTAGTCTTTGGAGTATTGTAGGTTGATGAAAATAAACCTAAACAGTAAAGTCTAGCAAGTCCCTGGACCCTACTTACATATCGAACTTCATCAGTTAAATCTCATTAAAGTCAGTGAGAGTCTCACAACTACCTTGAGGCTGAATCAGGACTCTCACTCCAGGATTTTGGGAGCTCTTGTTACATGGCACATTATGACCTGAAGCTGTGTCATGGGGAGGTTTAGGTTGGGTGTTAGGAAAAGGTTCTTTCCGCAGAGGGAAGTTCGGGCACTGAGCAGGCTCCTCAGGGCAGTGGTCACAGCATCAGCCTGACAGAATTCAGGAAGCTTTTGGACAATGCTCTCAGGCCCAGGGGGAGGTTTTGGGGTGTCCTGTGCAGGGCTGGGAGTTGGACTCGATGATCCTTGCGGGCACCTTCCAGTTCAGCATATTCTGTGATCTTGTTCATGGTGGCAGGAGGATTTCTCACACCCCAGGAACTACAGGGATTCTGTGCTAATTTTAGAGGTGCAGAACTAAACCTCGCTGTTCTGCCTGGATTGACAGAATTTCCTCTTCTGGCTTTGGAAAAAACCTGATAATTACAGTTTTTTAAAGTTTTATTTGGTTTGATTTCTTTGTCATATCAACATCAAATATGTGCTAATTAAGATGCACTAATTTTGTTCCTTGTACCTGTGGGTGTCCCTGCTGCTGTGACTCAGCCAAGCAGCAGAGAGGCCGTGTGGCCACCAAATCACATCCAGATGTCAGATTCTGCTGGAAGCACTGAGAGCACGAGAGCAGCTCTGTGCAGACAGGTGTTCCTGTCGGGGTGCAGGGAGGGCGTGGTGAATGTCAGTATTTAACACTCACGCATTTACAGATGAAATCCAACGATCCTGAGGCAGGGATCATAACCACTGTCCTGACTAATTGTGGCAAGGACATCACGGAGAAGAGTGTAGCAAGATTGGGTGGCAGTTCCAACTAAGATGTGTTATTTTAAAGATTCTCAGCGATAGTTTCTTTTGTTTGGTAAACTATAAAATTTTCCTTTACAAATCATTATTTCATTAGGCAATTTTACTCGTTCTGGAATAAACAAAAAACCCAAAAATGTTTCTATACAAATTTTTGCCTTACAGGCAGGAAATAAGGATTCTTTGACTTTTTGCAAACCTTTATGATTCAAAGTAGTTAGTGATTTTTAATATAGAAGAAAACAAGTATAGGGCACAGAAAAAAAAATTTACTTGGATCAGAAATGCAAGGTTTGTTCTAAAGCATAAAAATGGAGTATTAAATCTGGAGTATTTAAGAAATATGAAACAGTATACACATGAACATAGAAAGTGACCTTGAAATATTTAAAATGCTTAAGATAAAGCATAAAAATAATTTGTGTTAAAATTATATAAACATTTATAATGTTTGATCTTAAAGCAAAGGTAAGCACAATTTTTAGACCAAGTTTTGCAGTTGTAATAGTGCAGAGATGTGTTAATGTGCTTAAATGAGGCTGTGTGCCTGAACTGGCAGGTTCCACTTCAGTGACTGACACATTCCCATGGGGTGATTGGTGCTAAATCTTTGTGATCTCTGTTGGTACCCAGGCATGCTGTGCATGGTTAGATAGCTGTGTAGCGAATTTTATGTGGGTGTTGCATTAACATTCCACTACGATGAATAGCAAAAGTAATGATGATTATTTAATATTTTTATTCTGATAGTTTCAGCTACAGAGTTTCAGCACACACTTAGGAAGAGTTGCGTTGCTCGCTGTGCTTCCCGAGGAGTATTTTATGGGAACAGTAAATTTCTCATTCAATATTTCATGAAACCAATGCAGAAGGGCTCTCTGCAATCTCTGTTCTCTCTGTTACAGCACTGCTGGGCTGCGGGCCTGGCTAGCTGTTTGTCCTTGCTCTCCTGTCTGCTCAACAAACCAAAATACTTCTCCTTCATGGACCCTTTGCAAGACTCCCATCAAAGTCTTGTAGGAGCAAGGTAAAACTCAAAAAAAAAAAGTTTGCATATAACAAACAGCTCCCTTGTAGTAATTTTGATTTGAAAGCTAACCAGATAGTTATTAATTAGAAGAGCAACAACTTTGGTTTTACTGTAATTTGTGGGTTTTTTATGGTCTGTGGTGGAAACTGATTGCATTTTGCTAATATTCCTAGCTTGATATTAAAGCCTATCACAGAATCACTGTCCTGGTTCCTGCCATCCCTCCTGGCACCTCTCAGAGCAGTGACTTTGACCTTTCTGTACTCAGAGCACAGCTCTGACAGAGGCTGGCCTTGAACTGGTTGTTCTTGCTGAAAAGGGAGCTAACTTGGCTGAAAGTCGAGCACATCCATATTGGTTGTGCAAATCCACCTGCAAGACTCTTACTGTCTTCATTGACCTCTGGGCAGGTGCACAGAAATCATTCCTAGTTCGACAGTAAAAGTGTGCATGAATAAATGGAGCTGTTTGCCCTACAAACTGGTGGAGCAACTCTCCATGGTGGTTTAATTCCAGCCCCACACAGCAGCTCCCTTGCTCCTGGGACTGGGGAGAGAAGTGGAAGGGGAACAGTGAGAAAACTTGTGGGTTGAGATAAGAGCACTTTAATAATTGAAATAACATAATTGTAATAATTATAGTATCAATTTGTAATGAAAATTAAAATAACACAGAGAAATAAACCCCAAGAAAGACGAATGATCAAATGGAAACAGCTTCTCACCCCAGTTACTCCATGGGTAGTGTGTGCCAGTCCCCAGGCAGTGGCCTCCTGCCAACTTCCCCCCGAGGTTAATACTGAGCATGGCATCCTGTGGTCTGGAACAGTGCTTTGGTCAGCCAGGGTCGGCTATCCTGGCTGTGTCCCCTCCCAGCTCACTGGTGAGGTGGAGTGAGGAGCAGAAAAGGCCCTGACTCTGTGTAAGCACTGCTCAGAGATAAGGAAAACTTCCCTGAGTTGTCAACATTGCTTCCAGGGCAAATCCAAAACAGCCCATACTGGCTACTATGAATGAAGTTAACTCTGTCCCAGTGAAATCCAGCACACTTGAGGTGACAAGACTGAAAATCCTGTATGTACCACATTAGAAAAGCACAAATGGCTTCAGTTTTGTCATTCAGAACACAGGCAGGATAAAGAGATTCTTTCCTCACCCTAACACCTGTGAATCTCTCATTTATGTTGATGCTTTCTAAACTAGAGCAGTCTTTTGTATGGCAATTGGCAAGGTACTTTAAAGGTCCAGTATTTTAAAGGACCAGTACTTTAAAGGTAACCTGCTGAAATAAATTCCTTTAATTACACCAAACCGGTGTTTACACTTGGCTGTCTTGGTATTTTATTTAAGATCTACCTTCGTGGTTTATTCTGTAGTTACTTGAGGCTTCCAAACCCTACAGGTTTGATTCTACACTTGATGGTTTCATGCTTTCCCTCATGATATGAGTAACTGTTTAAAAGGCTGAAGGAGGTAGCTAGTTTTAGGATTGCACTTGATACGTTTATGAATGAAATAATACAGTCTGGCTGCCTGAAGCAGCAGCAGTCTGGATAAAAAGCCCTGGGCAGCCTCTTTCAGGGCTGTGTTCTGCATTCCTCTGTTCATGTATGTATATATTCAAAGGTTTAAAATACTGCATAGGTAATTAGCAATAAGTCTGAGTTTGATGTAGAGGGTCCTTAGGATGTCTTTTTGTTACCTGTACACTGGCTTTGTACTCAGCAGCAGCTGTAAAAAATAATCCTTGCTTCCTGGATGAAGTTCAGAATGAAATAAAAACAATCCTTGTAATACTTCAGTCATATAGTAAATGGCATTTGGGGGTAAATAGAGGAGACGACTGTGAGCTTTAATGGAAAAAGGATTTTTAAAAGGATTGTCTCAAACATAGTACAATAACTCTTAAGATAAGGAAGGGGGTTAAAGATGCAAAAGTGAAAGAATGTGCTCTTACCTGTTGCCAAGTGTTTTTTCATGTATGCATTACAGCTCTTTCTTGTAATGGTCAGTATTGCCCTTATTGTGTTCTGTTTACATGTCTGACTTCTTGTTTGGATTTTACTTGGTGATTTGGTATTAATTTTTAATGTGAAAGCACTTAGCATTAGGAGTTTGACATTTTGTCTGACCTTAATCACCAAGAGGATCATGAGAGGTTTATTCAGTGGGAAGAGAATTGTTACAGCTCCGACAGAAATGATGGGAAATAAGTAAACAGCCTTTTAAATCTTCACCAGAAATCAATAGAGTTTAAAGATGATGGACGTTGGTGTTTTTTGCTGCTTAAGGACTTCAACCTTTTACGGGAAAATATCTTCTCCGAGTGTCAGCGTTTTTTTGCCCAGCACCATGAATCACTGCTGCAAATAGAACACTCTGCATAGAGCACTTCATCATTGTTACACAGATGATGTTATAGATCTGTCTCTCTCTGATACTGCAGATGGTTTATACTTTTACACATAGAGGTGTGGTGCTACTTCATAACATTGTAACTAATGGATGGTCAGCAAAATAATTATGTGTTTTTGATAATGCTTAAACTGATGAACTCCTGGTTTTATTCCATAATTGCAAAGGCTGCTACTTAGAACTTGTTCAGTTTTATCTCTTCCCTTGTGTCTATAGAAATACCTTCATTTAAGTGAATTCTCAACTTTTAGTAGCTGGGAGTAAGAGCTGCTCTGAAGTCTTCGCATCAGCAGAAGAGTCAGGCAGATTTTGAGCAGTAGCAGAGCAAATTGTGTACTTTGGCTTTTCATGAATGATTTATTAGATGTTAGGGTAGTACAGTAGTTAGCAATATATCCAGAAACAGCTCTATTCAGACCCAAGTATTTGTACATTTGCATCATCATAATTCACGTGTTGTGCTATTTGGGGTTTTATTATACAGTATTGGATTCCATTTTAAAACAGCTAAGTATACAGTAAATTATATTCAAATATACTAAAGTTGCTGTTAAATAGTAATTGAGAACTTGACTTTCAAGCTTTCAGTTAATTTGTTTGCATCCTTATGCAGCCATTTACCCTGAATAAAGTGAAGGGGATTTAATTTTGATTTGTAGAGAACCTTTTGTATTGAAAATAACTGTAGTGACTGTAGTTTTATGCTAATATCTAAGCATGCCACATATACTCTTAGACGAAATTGTCCCTTAAGACCTCGTGATATGAAGTGATCTTTGATTTAAGGCTGCAGTACTTTGGCTATAACTGTGTTCAATGATTATTAAACTGGAGTTATTACATAGCAGCTGATGGAATTTTTTCTGTAGTTTATCTCAATTGATTACCCGTATTGAGTACAGAGTGGCAAAAAACATTTAAAGCCGTTCCTCGTGTTCCTGGTGCAGCAGCCAGGCCTGCACTGGGCCGGGCTTGTGCTCCCCTGGGACTGCGGGGATGGAGCCGGGGTGGGACTGGGATGGGACTGGGATGGGACTGGGATGGGACTGGGATGGAGCCGGGATGGAGCCGGGGTGGGACTGGGATGGAGCCGGGGTGGGACTGGGATGGAGCCGGGATGGAGCCGGGATGGAGCC
>VXBT01001731.1:99792-123454 GCA_013400235.1 Oriolus oriolus | reverse complement strand
GGAGGGAAGGGAAGGGAAGGGAAGGGAAGGGAAGGGAAGGGAAGGGAAGGGAAGGGAAGGGAAGGGAAGGGAAGGGAAGGGAAGAAGTCTCCCAAATAGGACAGCTCTGTAGACACTTCCCTACCTTTCATCCCCTGTGGGGATTATGATGGCAGTAGGTAATCTTGCTTTCACTTAACATAAAACTAAACTAGCAGAAGTGGCAGGGACATCCCAGAAGAGGAACCTTATTTTTGGATGACTTTGATGTCCTTAAGTACAAATAGTCCTTTTCAATAAGCTGTAAGACACAGCAACGAAGCGCAGAAAAGGGAGATAAGCACATAATGCCTACTCTTTAGTTCATATTAAGTAGTTAATTGATCTGGTCCTAGATTTGCCATTGTTAAGTAGATAACTTTGCTTACTTTATAGCAGATTTTTATATATTCAGAGATTTCTTCTCTGTGATGGCAGGCCAAAGTTTTGCCTTTACTTCTCTGTCATTGTTTTAGGAGGACAGACACAGATACTTGACACTGAGTCAGAGACATTTCTTTCAGGACCAGAATTTTGGACTTCTATGGAGGTTTTCCCTGGACAGCAAGCACTTTTCTTACTTTTTCAACCTTTAAGCATTATACACTTTTGAGCATTTTAATATTTGCCTCATACAAATGCTGAGTATGGATTTTCTTTAATAGCCTTTTTTTGATGATTTCACGTAGTAGATTTTCTTTTACTAGAGAAGAATAGGCTTTCTATGGATTGATTAACCAGCGAATGCCACAATAGCAAGTTGTAAACTTTATTTTTTTCAGTTTATTTGTTGCTTTCCTTTTTAAACCCATCTCTGGAGCTTATGTTACCTGAGAAAATGTCACCTCCTTTGGCCTGTCCCGTTTCAAATGTGCAGTAACAACTATGTGAACATTAACCCCCTCTGCTTTCCCTTGGTTACAGCTCCTAGAGAGAGTCCTTCAAAGCAGAAGGGACGTGCAGCAGGGATGGAGACATCTAATGGAGCCTTGCCTGGCTGCTTGGGGAGCCCTGGGAATGAGGGCTGGGATGGGACAGGATCGATCGCTGTAAGTGTGTGGGGGAGGGAGGGGACAGGGCTAAAAATGCTGGGGAGGTAAAAGAGCTTTTTAAATTAAGGATGCTGCTGGCACAGGAACAAATGGATATGGCTATCGAAAACCTTTGGTTAGAAATTCAAAACATCCAGGCTCATCCAGAAGAGCCTCCCAGAGGGGGAATTATGGAGGGAAAATTATTAACAGATTTTGAAATGAAATTTGAGTGATTTATAAAAGGATTAAGGAACATGGTTGCCTGTATTGGTAAGAAACTGTATTCGGCATCCACAACATTCCTTCTAGATATTTTAGGTCTCTTTAGAGACTTTAACTACTCTTTAACATGATTGAATGATGTAGAAGTTAATTTTGCATTTCCCCTTTAAAATCTTGTATTAATATTTGTGAATCTATGAATATGGAGTATAACTAATGAGATTTCTGCCTCATTTTTCTACCTGAAAATAACCACTAAATGACATATTGTCCATCTGGAGAGCGAGGGGCTTGTGCAGAAGGGAGTGGTGCTCCTGCCGCTGGCGCAGCCTTGCTGAGGTAGCTGGGGAGAGCAGCTGAGGCTGCTGCTGCTGCTCTCGCTGCGTGATTCCGCTTCCTGAGCCCTCCGTGACGGCCGCTTGCCTAAGGAGTGCAGTGCAGTGCTCAAAAGAGGGTTTTACCGATCTGTGCTCTGTAGTACAGGTGAAGCTGAGTTTGAGCAGGCTCTGGCTGCTCTGCAGTGCACGCCCTGGTGCTGAGGCTCTCTGTGGCATTGCTGTGCATGGAGACAGCGCCTGACAAAGCTCTCGGTGCCTCTGCAGCACTTCCCTGCTTGCTCTTTTCTGGGGTAGTGAAAGTGGCTGTGAGGGTGAGATGGGTGCAGTTGCTGCAGTGCTGAGTGGGAGGCTTGGTCTGGTGGTTCCCCTGCTCTGTCATTTTAGATTTGTGTTAAATTGTAACCCCCCCCTCTTTTGGACTGCCACTGCGTGCTGTGTGTGGAGTGTGGAAGAAGGTCTTACTTTTGCTCATCTTCTGCATGAAATCACTGAACAAGCATTACATTTATGATGTAATGCTTGTTTTATCTTGCCTTGCCTTATTAGTGGTTTGTTACAGTAATTTTCAGATGTCTTTAGAATTCGCATCTCTTGTGCTTGTGTATCATTAACGAGCCTCCTTTGCTGCACAATTCCACTCAGTGTTACAGAAGAGGGGACTGAAAACGGAGCCAAGTGTTGATCCTTCCTCAGTGGTAATTTTGTTGGATATTAATCGGTAACTTGTTTTGGATTGACACACAATTATTGATCCCTAGATTTAACAGAATAAAAAACGTGAAGCAAAAGGCACCAGGAGGAACACGCAGAGCGATCTGTTCTCTGCGCAGGCAGGGCCGGGGCCGTGACTCCGACGCTGCCGCTCAGAGTGACAGGGTGGGTGCCGAGGTGGGCGCTGGAGGTGCTGCTCCTGTGTCAGGGAGCTGCTGGGATCACGCTGTACATCTTCATTAGCCAGGCAGCCACAGCAGCCTCGTGTTTCCCATGAGCTGTGGCCGGGCCATAATTAACCTTGTGAACCCGGATTTGTAACAGAATGTAAAATCAGCTTAGGTTATCAATTACAGTCACACTCCATTGATAGCTGCCAAGGAGAGCTTCTTAGGAAGAAAAAGACATTATGATTTGCTCATTTCCTCAGCAAGTAGCGAAAGATGTTACAAGTCATTAAATCATAAATATAAATAATAGCTAGTCCATAGATTAAATATCACCTTATTTTGCTGCATTACTCACAAGTCATGGGCCAGTACCATGTCTGTCATTAGCAAGGCTCACAGGTAATTTTATTATAAAACTGAATTAGGAAATGTTTTATAAAAAGAAATTAATACTCTTTAAAATGAGGGAATTTTATCAGTG
This sequence comes from Oriolus oriolus, assembly GCA_013400235.1. Taxonomy (NCBI): domain Eukaryota; kingdom Metazoa; phylum Chordata; class Aves; order Passeriformes; family Corvidae; genus Oriolus; species Oriolus oriolus. Next base: position 120,480 of record VXBT01001731.1, on the reverse strand, counting down.
TTTTGAGTTTTTAATGTAATCATTTTGATCAATGTTGCAAATGCTTAACTCTTCAGTATGTGGAAAACTAGTTTTACATCATTCAGGGACTTCAGAGCCCATATTTTAAGCATTATCATAAATTAAAAACAGTATTTGATATTATGATCTGTTGAGTCTATGAACTGCTCTCAACTAAACTGAATTTATATATTTTTAATACTGGTCAATGGTAATGCTTTATAGCTACTCACTGTGTTATATGCAAAGCAAATGATAATCTAGTTAGATTTAATTTTTCTGTTGTTACACAGTACTGTATGAATATGCAGAGTATTTTTAAACAAACTTTTTACATTTGTTTTTCCTGTAATGTACTTAATTCATCATAAACATGAATGAGATTATCAGTCAAGGACTGACTGCTGTTTCTCAGTTTGATTGCTACTGTCACCAGTGTTTTACAAATCTGGAAGGATTTCCCTTTAAGAGTAGTTTTTCATTATTATTCTATAAGTACAGACAGTAATATATCTGTCCACCCCTGCAATATCTATGATAGAGGAAAAAAATCCTATTACATGTCCGTAATATATAGAAGATCTTTAGTATGCACTTCAATAATTCTTATTCATTCTTTTTCTCTTCTTTGTATTGAAAATTTGATTTTCAAGCCTACTTAAACAAATAAACACAGAATTACTAGAATATGTCATCTTTGAAAGGCAATAAATGTTATTTTCTTGAGAAGACTTGTAACATACTTTCAGTGTTTCACGTTACTATCTTTACCTACTGACAGTACCCGCAGTCCGTGCATGAGCAATCTTTTCCTAAACTTCCCTTAATCTTTTTCCTCACTTCATTTTCTGTAAGATTGGATTTGTTAACTGGTTGTGAGATACTCAGTCATATTTTTGGTTAAGGCTGTCCATCAGCAACCAAGGAAAGGGCCTTCAGGAGACCATTTGTCGTCACAAGGAAGGAGCCTGATAAAGTCGGAGGTTTTTTTACCAGCCCACAATTTAAACGCAGTCCTATTTAAAAATTACCAAACATGAACCTCGTGTAAGGGTAGTCCATCCATGGTGCATGAATTCAAAGTATTACATTTCTTTCTGTATCCTTACTTTTTAGATTTGGGAAAACAAATTGTAATTCATTCTCTTTAAAGAAATTGCTGATTCCTATGAAAAACACCTGAAGTATAAAATTCAAGTAACATAAATTTTTGCCTCAAAAGAAAAACCCAAACGAGGAAATTATTTAATTGTGTTTTCACTCAGGGTTTAATGTTGTCTATTTCCATCCTCTGCGATTGGCAGAAGCTCCCTGCCCACTCTGAGTGGTTTTTCCCGGCGCAGCTCTGGCCTCTGTGGTGTTCAGAAGGGCAGCACGGCTTGCACAAGGTGTGACAGGATTTTGTGTGCAAGCAAAGGGATGTGCTGAGCTCTGAGGGAATCAGTATTTGTTAGTTTGGATTTTATGTTTCTGGCAGGAATTCTTGAGGGCTGTGTGCAAGCACTGACAGAGGACTGCCATCCCCAATTACAAGGGTGACAAAAGGCACCCAAATTCAATTCTGAATCTTTGAAACCAATTCAAAAATATTTTATTCCCTGTTGAATTTCTTTCCCTGTCATTCCTTTCTGTCTTTTTCTGTCCTTCTGCTGAACAAATGACTTTGTAATATATTTGCTAAAAGATTCTGAAGAGCTGCTTGAACAACAGTATAAGGTGCAGTGTTAATTATCCCCCTCAAACGCATTTGTACATAGGTGATAACTGAATTAAACAAACAAAACCCTTCCAGTTTCTTTTTTAGCTTGTGCAGAGACAAGCTCAGAATCTTGGATAACAGGATTCCTTAATGTGGGTTTGGGTTTTTCCCCCTCACATCTTAATTAGGAAAGTGTAAGTGTATAAAATACAAACTAGGCTTCCATATGTGAGCAGTATTTTCTGGATCATGCTTCTGCAACAATATTTAAGATACATGAATGGAAAAGCACATTGGCCTAATCCTTGGAAACAATGAGTATTATTAATGCCATGGAAATCAGCAGAACCTGAAAATCGGATTCCTTAATAATAGGATCTCTTCCCTTGCACTTGGTATCTAAAAAGTTCTTTAATTCTCAGGTTTATCATTTCGCACTCTTAAAGTTCATTTCTTCCCTCGATCTGAGGGTGATTTATGGTGGCTCTGTAATAGATGAAGTAGTTTCATCTTTCAACCTCACTGTATTTTCTCTAGCATTTCTATCACTTAAGACCTTGATTCTCAAAATAAAGGTGAGAGAAGATGAATGTGTGTATGGAAGAACTCTCAACTGGACCCACCCCCAGGTATCTGAAACTTTGCAGTTCTCAAAGTTTAATGAATGTTTACTGTGCTCAGCAGAGCAAATCTGAAAGGTCAGATGAAAACCAAAGGTATTATTCCACTGAGTTTCATTGCTGTGCCACTACTGGTATTACAGAAAAAAAAAACCCAAAAAACCTAAAAATCCTCAGGTCCAGAAATTTGTGACTGACGCTGTGGTTTTGTGCTGTGTAAAGAAATCTGAATCGAACTGCTGATCAAAAGTGGCATTATCTGATTAAAGAGAAAGGGAAAAAAGCCAACCTTAAACTCTCAAGCAACTGCTTCAGTCAGTATTAAGTCTGCACCTGTAATTCCAAGCGGCCAAGGGCTCTGTGCCCTGTTCCTGGGTGTTCCTGCTCTGGGAGTTGCACTGTCCCTGCAGAATAGGGCCACCCAGCACAGAGCTGTGAACGGGGATCTTTGTGTGGGCATGTTTCCTTTATTTGATCCTTCACAATTGACTTACTAATCCTCAGTCATCATTCTTGAGATGCTTGAAGTATATTTACTGGTTTGGTTAAAAAAACCTGTGATCTGTTGCAGAAGATAGTGTAGAAAAACCACATGAGAGAGTTCTGCGTTTGTGAATTGTCCCCTTCTGGCTGGGCCACTGGCTTCACTGTGCACTGAAAGAGACACGCACCGAGCATAACCTGAGCAGGACTGAGTATGGCCTCGGGGTGTTGGGGCGTTCAGTCAGTCCTGGAAATCAGAGAAAACCCCGTCACTGAGAAGGTGCTGTCTGAGCGTGCAGCTCCTCTGGTCACAAGCTCTGTCTTTAGAGGGTTTTGTTGCAGTCACGTCTTCAAAGCTGTGTAGGAGGACTTAAAAATGTTTTCATCCTGCTCTGACTCTACTCTTGAAGCTAAGGGGTACAAAGTGCAGGATGGCATCGGTTCTGATTGCCCTCTGTTGGCATCCCCTGCTGCCAGGGTCTGAGCTCCAAGATGTGCCCCACACCCAGCAGGGCCCTCCCCGCTGGGAAAGCATCTTTCCAATCTGCAGCTGAAGCTGGCTGCCTTACATCTGCCTGTCATTCTGAGCAAATGAAAAAGGGAAGGTCCTGAAGCATATTTTAACTTGGAGATACTCAGCTATAAATGGCCCAATGCACTGTGTATCTATTTCTTCTAGTGAATTTTGGGGCTGCTTTACAACATTCTTTAGCTGTCCCCTGGTCTGGATGATGGCTTCAGTGGATGTGTGTATTGTCCAGTACTAAACACAGACACATTGCCAGTGATGGGCAGGAACAGCAGTGTTTTGCAAGCCGCCAAGGGTGGTTTGCTCTCCTCGCGTGGCTGGCACACCTGGGGATGGACACAGGCAGACCCGACACACCTGCCTGCCTGCCTGTTCTAGCATGGCTTTTTGAGTCTGTGTGCTCCTTTAAAGATTCCAAGACACGAATATGTTCAAATAAACTGAGTGTAAAAGCAGTAGGAGGCTGTGTAAGCAGGAGGCGATGTCCTGGGTTTGGTTTGTTGTAGGCAGAAGGCAGGGATCTGCCGTAACCCATGTGAGCCTGGCGCTGTGCAGGTCGGAGGCGCGGATGGGTGCTGGCTGCCTTGGTGAGCAGCTCTGCCCCTGCTCCGGGGGCTGCCGAGAGCAGCTCTCTGTCAGTGCTACACAGGGGCCGTGGTTTCCTTGCTGCCTGCACTCACTGAGCTGAGAGCCGAGCCCAGGAAGGCTGGGATAATGAGCAGAGCAGTGCAGGGAGGTGATTGATGATCCCTGGTTCTGACAGCTCGAGTGCCGAGATTCCCAGGGTATCCGAGCGCGGCATTAGCATGCTGACAGCTCAGCATTTAGGACATTATGGTAATTTATCCTGCATATGCTGTCACCTGCACTGTCAGAGTTTCTTTTTAATGATGGTATAACTATTTTGTTTGTTTGTACTGCATTCTTTTCATTTGGCTAATGTCTCCTCATTAGATTGCACCTAGTAAATGAGAGTAATTAAGTGTTTCCTATAGCTCAGATGCAATGATTAAGTTGCAGAGTTGGTGCTGATTATGTTTTGTCATTTATCTCTATTAATCTGAGAATAATCCAGATGATAAACACATGTAATTTTTTTAGCTAATGTTCAATAGATGAAATTTATAGCTTCTCAATGGAGCCAAACAATAAGTGTGTATTTATATATGAATAGTAAGTTATTGTACTTGTATTTCTGTTAAATAAACATAAAATTATCTGTGCAACTAAGAAAAAAAGTGGAAAATCTACTGAATGTAGAGATTCTCACTTTTTAAAAAAGCATTTACATATGGAAAACTACAACTCATAATTCACATTTCAGTGACTCTATTCTGCTTTCTCAAATAGCTACAGAGATTCCTGTGGTGATATTTCTGAGGCTTTTTTCCCTGCAGTTATTGTCTGTATTTGTAACTATTAATTCTAGAAAAAAAATTGCATCTCTAGTACTGAAATGTAATTTTCATATAAACTCTTCCAAATCACTCAGTTTAAAAACAAAAAACCCCCACTAATACATCAAATAAGCACCTCACAGCAATTTGTAAATCTTTATCTAACTTTCGAGCTGTAGATAGACATTGAAAAAATAGCTTGAGCTATTTCTTCAACACAAAGTAACAATAATTAATTGTGCTACAAATAATAATGGCAACACCAGGAGCACCCTGAGTTGTTTGATGATGTTCCTTTGTTTTCCTCTATGAGCTTCCTGGCACATCACACTGTGATGTGCTATTTCTAAACATTTTTACTACTTCTAAATATATAATTTACTATTTCTAAATACATACCTTGAGAAAGTCAGACATCATAGGCCCATAATTGTATGGGGTTTATACATCAAAATTCTGATTGGCTTCAAATGTAGCAGCTTCTGTGTGTCCCCAGTTAATAAACTGCTGTAAAATGCAGCCCTGGCAGGTGGAATGGCTGTTGAGGGACAGACCCTGGGCTAGTTTGAGGTTTCTGTTAAATGTGTATAAAGAAATGAGCTGGACAATTTTTCAGGTGTGCCTGGTGCCCGGTGTTCCTGCCCGGCGTGGGAGTGTTGTCCCTGCAGTGTCTGTGGTGTCAGAGGTGAAGCTGTGCCGAGTGTCCCCGAGCGCCCTGCGGCTGCTGCGCTCCCCAGGGCTGGGTCACAGTGGGGTTCCCAAGGTCACACCTTGCTCTGGAGCGGCTCTTCTGAGCTGGACTGCTGCTGGACCACTGTTTCTTCCTCGATGTTTTTCACTGAGCAGCTCCTGGCCCTCTCTGGGGGGTGTCTCCCTGGGCAGTGCTGTGCAGAGTTCCGTTCCGGTTCCTTGGGCTCGGAACCACCCCCACAGCCCCAGCCTGGCCGGGTCCCCTCGGGATGCTCGGGGCACTGCCCATGGCTGCGGTCAGCTCCTCCAGGCCCGGCCACCACTGCTGCTGAGGAGCTGAATCCCGAGCTGGGCTTTGTCCAGAGGGACTCTGTGCGATGCTGTGAAGACTGGTCAATAAAATCACTCAGCTTTGTCTTTTGTCCCTGTTTTCAGGTGCTCCCACCCTCACCAGCTGAAGAGGGGGAGACAGTGGGTTTGAGCTGCAGGGGAGCAGTGGGCCCAGGGGCAGTTGGACGTGGAAAGCTGTGGTGAGATTGAGAGTGGTGTGGCAAAGACAGGTGAAACATACTGGGCAGGAGAGCTTGGCATGGCCCGGCCATAGCTCACAAATTTAAGGGTTTTTTCAGTTTGTGCACATTTGTTAGGGTGGCTGAGATTTTTCCGATACATCTTCTAGATGAGTACACAATTATTTAAGGTTCAATTTTCATTTTTTAATACATAAAATCAGATTATTGATACAACTCAGTAGACTTCTAGCTTGGAATATATGTTAATCAGATCAAATTGTTGCTCATTAGAATTTATTTGCTTCCTAAGAACATCAGTTTTAGGGCATCAGCGTTCTTTCCGGAAGAGCAAATACTCTGTTCTGTTTATGTGGGTCAGTCCTAGAGTAGCTGCTTAATATCCCATGTCTGGAATTCAGTTGTCTTTTCTCTTGGGTGGGTCAGGAAGGCAGTTGAAGTAGGCAGTGATGGCTGCTGGGCTTTCATTTCTTTGTGACTGGTAAATGAAACACATGCAGCCTCACCAAACTACATGACTAATGACAACCTCCAGTGGCTCCTGCAATCAAAGATTAATTTGCTTTATCAAGTTTAAAGAATAGTAGGTGATAAATCATGTCAGAAAGAAATAATCAGTGGCAGGCTGATGTTCTTTTGCACGGTGGAGGACAGGTGCAATAGAGGATTCATCTGCCTTAGACTGTTAATTTTGTTCTCATGCTGATGTGTTAATTTTTATTTAGTTGATTTTTAAGTCAAATGGGATGCATTGTCAACTAATATTTTTACCTAAAATACATAGTGTTGGTTTTTAGCTCTAAAATTAAACATGTTTAGAGTCTATCACTTGCCATCAAAATATTTTCCACTTAATTCCTTTAATAATTGATGGATATATTTCACTCCCGTTGGCTGTCTTGCAGCACAGCTTAATGTGGACAGGAATAAAAATATGCTGTACGTATCTAGTGCATACATAATATATTTCTTTTCCCTGCTGTTGATTGTTGTTCAGCCAGATCTCCTCTCCTGTTCTGTCTGTGGGAGAAGGCTGATGTCAGTCCCAGCAGCTCCCCTGGTGCTGCGGTTGTTCTGGGTGCTGGCCCCTGCGGGTGCTGGGCAGCTGAGGTGTGACCCGTGCAGGACTTGCTGCCACCTCCTCCCACGCGCGGGTGGCACAGCACGGGAGGGGTCAGCGTGGAGCAGGAGGGGTCAGTTCCCCCCGCCTCTCACTTGATGCAGCCATTCAGAGGCTGCAGCTCTGTCACTTCTGCCATTACTGAATAGAACCATCCCAAAAAAATCTGCAGTTAACAAAATACCATTGTGGTGTGCCATGGCATAGCATGGCACTGACTGACCCGCATTTGTGGTGAATCCTGGTGTACACAGAGCAAGGGCTGCAGCTGTTTGCTTGTCAAGGAAAACCATGTGCTGACTTAGCTGTCCAGCTGCAGTTCATTGTTGACCATTCTCAGTCTGTATTTCAGTTAAACCATAACATACACCACACACCATACACCATAACAGTAACATATTTGGCAGCAATGCTTTCTGTGTGTAAGAGAATTTTAGTAATGGAGTAACGCAGATTCTGTAAACTTCAGTCCTGCCTTCATACCAGTGTGTGAGCCCTCTAGTGGCGTTCCGAGCGCTGGAAGTGTGGCTGGCGGGGTGCAGGGTGTGCAGGGTGTGTGGGGTGTGCAGGGTACAGGGTGTGCAGGGTGTGTGGGGTGTGCAGGGTACAGGGTGTGCAGGGTACAGGGTNGGGTGTACAGGGTGCAGGGTACAGGGTGTGCAGGGTGTGCAGGGTGTGTGGGGTGTGCAGGGTGTGCGGGGTGTACAGGGTGCAGGGTACAGGGTGTGCAGGGTGTGCAGGGTGTGTGGGGTGTGCAGGGTGTGCGGGGTGTACAGGGTGCAGGGTACAGGGTGTGCAGGGTGTGCAGGGTGTGTGGGGTGTGCAGGGTGTGCGGGGTGTACAGGGTGCAGGGTACAGGGTGTGCAGGGTGTGCAGGGTGTGTGGGGTGTGCAGGGTGTGCGGGGTGTACAGGGTGCAGGGTACAGGGTGTGCAGGGTGTGCAGGGTGTGTGGGGTGTGCAGGGTGTGCGGGGTGTACAGGGTGCAGGGTACAGGGTGTGCAGGGTGTGCAGGGTGTGTGGGGTGTGCAGGGTGTGCGGGGTGTACAGGGGGCAGGGTACAGGGTGTGCAGGGTGTGCAGGGTGTGTGGGGTGTGCAGGGTGTGCAGGGTGCCCTCCGAGATCTGGGCATGCACACAGGGCAGCACTGCCTGCCTGGGACAGCAGGAACCCGGCTGCCACCGCGGCTTCAGGGAACCAAGGGACTTCCCAGGAATCCTTTAACGCTGAGAGAGTTGCATTTTTCAAGGAGAAAAATGGTAAAACTAACCAGCTCTAGTTGCTGGCTCTTGCACATCAGTAAATGGGCTTCTCAGGACCCATCTGCCCCAGATGATCGTATTTAGATCAGCAAAGCCAACGCTTACTGTGCATATATTAAAAGCTACATTGCATAAAGATTAAAATAGTTTTTAAAACCCTTTTCTTTTGAAAAAAAATTAAAAAAAATTCAGAGAGGATAAGCTTGACAAAAGTAGATCTTAAGTAAGCCATTAGCAATTTAGTGTAGCTGCTGGGTGTCCACAGGCAGTTGTGTTAAATATGGTTTCTTTGGAATGTCGGAGTCACGTCCCCACCCTCCTGCTGTCCACTAAATTTGGGCCATTGGCCTGTTGGTGCAAGGAGCGAGCAGTGAGGGGAGAGGAGTGTGGTGAGTTCTGTGTCCTGTCAGCGGGTCTGTCTTTCCCCTGCACCATTCCAGGTTTATACCTGCAGGCTGGCCTGGCCTCAGAGACTGACTGATGCTGAACCCTCAGCCCGGCTGAAGCAGGAATGTACAGGGAGCCCTGAGAGTATAGCTATTTAAAAACTGGCCACCCTCTCTTTCTATTTAATTTTGGTTTTAGTAATGCAGATTTCTGAAATGGTACAGCAATGCTGCTCTGGTGGGTTTGTGCCATTCTACTGGTCCTAGAAAGCTGAAAATACAGGCTAACCCTCCAGTAAAACCTGTCTACTCATCAGTCTGCATTTAAGGTAGGGGGGAAAAGGAAACCACATTTTACTTGTTTGTGTGAAATCTTCAATTACTGAAAAATCCATGTTTACCTTTTTTCTGGCTGCCAATCTTTAACGTAAAAGAGTAACACATGAATTAGTGATTAAAATAATTCTCAGAGCAAAAACTTAAATGAGAATAAAATTTGAGTTAACGTTAAGGATTTAAATTTGAAACTTACAACGGTTAAAACAGAACTCCCTTAAACTGAGTGTTAAAAGGAAAGATTAATGTATCACTGAGCCAGGCTGTGTGTCCTGAGTGCTGAGCAGGAGACCAGCTCCCTGACCCACTGGGGGTGCTCTGTCCCACACGGCTGCTTGTCTCTGAGCACCCTGCTGGCTCGTTTAAAAGCCATTCAGATGTTCAGGCAAAAAATGCCTATGAAACCATCCTAAATTACATTGTGATGCTGATGGAAGGAAGAGAGAGTACTTAGGGATGCTTCTTAAAAAGCACACCGCTCTCTGAGCCATCACGCATCAGCTGTACCTGTGGAGCATCGCTTGAGGGCTGCTCATTCCCACCTCCTCCTGTGCCAGAGCTTAGCGTCTTCTCACACTCCAGGGCTTTGAGTGTGATGCAAACTGGGACTGGAGATCATCAGCCTGGAACTGAGATCATTACAGCTGGGCCTGTTTTATTGTGATGTTACTCTTGCGTAAGTCACGGCTTATTCTTAATACGGTGATTGCTCTGGAAATAGATTTGGGGGACGAGGTGAGAAGAGTGTGTGTTTGTTTGTTTTGGGCCAAAAAAGAAAAACAGTCCCCTCTCAATTTTAATCCAAAATTCTGTAGCTAAATTAAGACATTTCGTAACTTTTGTTCAGCAGTCTTTAGGAATACAACTCATCATAGCAGCACTTTCACCCCAGAAAAATGTCTGCTGCTGTCTTCAAGCTGATAACAGATGAGTGAAGATAGGTAATAAATAATAGTATGGAAAGTCTTCTTGTTTGAACACATTTTGCCAAAAGCACTGAATATGAAGTTGGGTGAGAGAAAGGAGAAACATTCTCTGAGTATTACTGACATACTTTATGATGACTTAGTGGAACACCTTGCGGCCAGCTGTCGCTTCTGTTCACAGGTGTTCTAAAGCTGTCACACCTCTGTTTCTCTCACACAACAAAGTCAAGAGCTAATTCATTGTTAATTGTTGAATGTTCCTTTTTAGAGTATGCAGAGATGCTCCAGGAGCCACCTGGCTTCCTTAGCTTCTTATGTGTACAGAAAATGACAGAGTCACAACCTTAATAGTTAAAGCAATATGACTTGGGTTCCTCTGTGGGGTGCTTGAACATAGGAAGGCTTGGGGTTTTTTCCACTTATGAAAAAGATGTATTTTAGTTAAAACAACAGTGAAAATAAACATTTTCTCCAGAGCATCTGGTTCAGGTTTGTGTCAGACTTTGTCAGTGTGTGGTGTAGCAGGGTGTGATTTTCATAACTAATTGGATTAGTAGAAGGCAGAGCAACTGGTGCATCTCTGTGCATCTGCACAGGAAGGAGCAGTGATAAGCTGTCTCACCCAGGCAGTGTGCAGGCTGGGGCAGTGGAGACTGTTATCTTGTCTATAACCATTTTCCAAATCCTGAAATCAAATTTGCAGAACAAACAGCATTTGGGCTGTGCTTCATATTTCATTAGATGCATGCATCCTCACAGAATTATTTTTATCAGACTATGCAGAGGTCTTTCTGACATTTGCTTTTGTGTGCTTATAGAGTAATCAAAAATGTTAGTAATGCTCTGATATGGATCTGTTTCACTTACAGGAATATGTTTTTAAAGTATACTTTTCGGACTGAAATGCACTTTTGTTAAACATCAGAGGAAGGCAAACGGTTTTCTGTCTTCTTCCACTTGCCCTTCTTCTGAAGCAAGGAGGGGAAAAATACCCTAAGTATTTCAGTGTTGTGTTTCACACAGGTTTCATCTGTATCATCTTTGTTGGAAGAGTTGGTAGTTGGCATCAATTTGGATCAAAAGAACTGCAGTTAGGAAGGCCACGAGGAAGGTTCCATATTATTTCTCCAGAGCATTCTCACTACTGACGAGTTGTTTCTTGAGGCATGTAGCTCTATTGAGAAAGACGTCTTCTGGGAACAAAAGTTTTATTTCAGAAGCAGGGTTTTATATCAATTTAAGTATTAAATGATTTGTATAGATATTATCTACACAATTATGTGGCTGATCACAAGATATATAAAACCTTTACTATGTAAGTCAATATAAAATCATATTAGTTTAGATTTTATAAGAATGTGCACAGAATCTGATGATTTAAGTAACATTAATAGAATAGGCTATCTTTGAATGAGCTCTTAACAGCACAAGTCCATTCTAGTTTATGCATTTTCTTTAATAACCAATTTCTGCTGAATAACAGTAACATTTAGATTGTTATTTAGATATTAATGTAATCACCTCAATATGTGTGCTAAACTATGTGAACTAAAAATTTAGTTTTGCACTATCTTATAAGATAAGGGTGAGTCAGCAACACCCTTCCAGCTCACTGGGCTTCTGAGGTGCTTCAGATTCCTCAGCTGTTGGGAGCAGCTGTGTCTGGTGGCATCTGTCATCTTTGCATGGATGAGATTACCGTATTTGCTGAAGAGGTCAGCAAAACCAACCAAAGTATTGCTCTGTGCATTATTAAAGACTGTTACCATCGGTCACACTGCGAAAAGAGGGCAGTGCTTGAGGCCTGGGCTCGCCTGCAGATGCTGTGGCCGCGCTGCTACGCGAGTCCTGTGGGAGTCGAGGGGTGTGTAGGGCTCTGGGTGCCGTGGGCTGGAGCACCTTCAGCTCCTGCTGGGCTCCTCAGCGTCAGCCACCTTGTCCTTTCCTGTGTTCACTGCTGTGCCTCATTCAGCTGTGGGGTGAGACGGCCTTTATTTACTGGGCCCTGCATTTTTCTCTCTTAGCTGGGTGACAGCCTGTGTTTCTCCTGCCAGGGCCAAGGCAGGCTGTGTTTTCCTATGCACAACTTCAGGGTGTCACCCCTTTGTTTCCGACTTTAACCTCAAAGACTGCAGTCTGAAGCTTCCCATGTGTTACTGAGAATAATCACTGATCAAGATTCTTGACCAATTTTGATTGATTGGTTTCATTAGTTTTTATTACTTTTGTAAGCTTTTCGATAAATACTCTCGTAACCATAATTCTGCTCCCTGCTGGTGATCCAGAGTTGGATCCATTGCTGTGTTTTCTGCACATTTGTGTTTGGAATTTCTTGACTTACAGTATGTTCTGTCAAATTTTGGCTATATTTTTAGTTGCTTAATTTCAGCAAAAGCTTGACAACTTTCTCTTCAAATTATACCTCTCAAATACTTTGTGTGCTCATAGGTCAGACCAGGCCATTCCTTTTTCCTAAGCTCTTGCTTGATTTCAGTGTCTTGTGTTTTAGCATAAATTCTTGGGTGAAATTCAGAGTTACAAATTTTCAGTGTCTGAGTATCACTATGTGTTTTTATGTTTAAAAATATCTGTAACTCCTCTTGAACCAAACTGTTGTTTTTTAAGGGTCTGTCCTATTAAATTCTCTTTCTACTCTGCAGCACTTTGAGGGCTCCTGTTCCTCAAAGGACCCTCCTGGTACAGACACACCAGGCTTCACTCACTCATTGTTCTCTACCATCTTAAAATTGCACCAATATTTCATCCCCACAAGTAGACAGACTAACCTGAATTAGGAAACCACAGGCTCTGCTTTGTTTGTTGTCCTGGCCACCTGATTTGTTAAACCTTGTTTTTGTCTGCTTTAGATAAGGAGTGTCTTTGTCTTGGTGTTTCAGCCACTGATGCAAAATACAAGAAAACACACATTATCAAAGTCAGCCTAGGATTAAAGGAGTGGGAAAGTTCCCATCTCATTTTGCATCAAGCAGTGCTTGGTCAGAGTGAGAGCTGTGCCCCACAGCATCTCAGTTCAGAGTGATGGGTGGTTGTGGGGGTGCTGGGCTGGTCCTGCCATCTCCCACTCACATGTCAGGGGTGTTGTCTTAGCAGGGAACAGCAACATCTTCAACATTGTTATGAGTAGGGAGTTCAGATTTGTTTTCATGCTCAATTAAAGAGCTGCCATTTTGGAACTACAGAGGGAAAGTTGTGTGAGCAAAGCGAAGCCAAAGCTTCAGAAGCTGTAAAAATCATTGTGAGTGGAGGAAATAATATTGCAACTACACATCTGAATTTTAGACACATGATGATATAGAGACAATTAAAAGGAATGTAATGCTTAGTTTAATGATTTATGAGACAATCAGATTGTAAGGACAAATTTATTAAAACAGTTGAACACGTCAGCCTAAAAATAATGCAGATGGAAAGGCAAAGACAGTGCACCTCAGCACTCTGTGCCATCAGCTGTGAGGGCTGGGCTGGCCATGGAGCAAAAACGTTTAAGAGCGGTTCAACGAGCTTAATAGATATGTCTAATTTAAAGCATTTCTTGGAGAGATGCATGATGAAATAGAACTGCAGGGTTTTTTTGTTTTAAATCTGTTTTAACAAAGAAATGCTTTCCCAAAACTCTGATACTTTCTTTAATTAAAAATACAAATCATGGTTTGCATGGTATGTGCTGGAGAATTATTGTTTTATATTACAGTAATATGTTGCAATTATTATTGAAAACTTTATTTAATTTTTAGATTCAGGTGTAAATCAACGTTATCATGCAATAATTGAAAAATGGTGCTCACCTTTTTTTCCTGAAGGTATCTTGAAGGGCATTAATTAAAAATGCGATTTATTTTAAAAATACTTTCACCTGAACTGCTGGTGCAAATTTTATGTTTAGTTATGTGAATCTGTAGGAAAGCCTTAAAAAAGTTACCTTTTGTTTAATCTCACGTGGAGCGCCTGGTTCATGCTTGTCTGTTTAATAAAGGGTCAGATTTTATTTACGTGGTTAAGTAGAACATAAATGTAGACACTTCACACGATGTACCATGTAAATGTAAGCCTTTGTAGCTACAAGTTTTTGTAGCTGGAGAATTGTTTTAAAAGGCATGTAATTTATTAGCTATCAGTAGCTGCTTTATTGCCTTGCCGCGCTGCAGTAATAAATAAAAGAAAGTGAGCTGATTTTACAAATGGCACACAAGGTGCACATTTTGTGAAAAAAGTCTTTTTTTAAAGAATTGGCATTAAATCCTTTTTTGTGATGACAAAGAGGCTAAGAGTGCAAACTGTATTTTCTGTTTATCGAAAACAGAGTCTCTTTTTCTCGAGGGCATTTTTTCCTATGATCATCAAGGGATTTCAAAAGCAATAAAGTGTGGAATCATTGTTCGACTTGAACAGTATTAAAACTTAGGTTTTAATTTCAGTGAAGTAATAAGATTTGAACCTGTCTCACATTACAGCACTGTAAGGCATTTAGCAATTGTATTTTAAAGGAGGTTTTTAAAATGCAGCTCACTTGAAAGCTAACTGTCTATCGAGTAATTAATAGTTTCTCTTCAGCACAGGCTGTTGTGAATCATACTAAGAAATCTTGGTTTTGTTAATAACAAATTAAGATAATTGTAAGGAAGTCAATTCCTAATTATATTAAACCTACAATCTTTTTTGCCCCTTTCTGAGATGGATTTTCAAATGAAGAAAAAAAAATAGAGACTGAGGTTTTCAGTGTGACTTTCACCTTAGAATTAAAAAGGAGTTATCCATGTTTACCTGTACGTTTCAAGAAACTGTATTTCTTGGTTAGCAGCATATGTCAGCTTGCCTCTAAGCAGTGGTGAAGTATTTAATCTGTACCCATACTTTATAGCATTAATGCAATTTCTGTTTCAAAATTGCATGTTGAAGATAATTCTGCAGAGCTTCTCCCCTCTGTTCTGGCAGGGGGAAGGCTGGGATACTGGAACTTACTGTGCCCAGTTTGGCACGGGTGTTCTCCAGGTTCAGACTGAAAATATTCCTTCAGGCTGGTTGGGAAAATGTGGGCTGATGAGAGCACAGCCTCACCTGTGCCCTGCAGCCAGAGGTGGGCAGGTGTGACTTTGGGGAGGAGAGGTTGGGCACAGGTGCGCGTTGCAGAGCCGCGGTGCTGGCGCGCGGCCGTGAGCTATGGCCCTGCGCGGTGATTTTGAGCAGTGACTGCCTCCATTGGCCATCAGGTTTGTTCCTGTATTTTAGTAGATGGCCTCGACTGTAAATATTAGAGGATCTAAAATAAATCAACATATTATCCTAAGGATACAAAACGTAGGAGCTATTTGTGGCTAGGAAGCCGTGACAGATAGTTTGGATGAGGCAGATGATTGCCCGCCTCTCGGATCTGGCTCCCATTGCTGTGCCTGCAGGCAGTGTGGTGTTATAGTTGTATATTGATGTCAGGGTTACTACTGAGTGGCTAGCAATGACAGATGTCTATAATTAGAGGCAATGCTGCCAGTATTTCAGAGGAGCCGGCCTATGTTGAACAATTATCTTATTTCTGGCTTGCCAAAGAGGGTTGTTCAAATTGCTGGTATTAGCTGTGGTGGCTGTAACACCTCTCCTTATGCCCTGGGATAAATGTGCAAAAGCACTGTCATGTACAACCCTGGTGCAAAACCTCTTCAGAAGACGTGATCCTGCTGAATTTCATGTGCTTAAGGCTTGATCTGGAGATGCAGAACACCTGCAGTGATGTTAGTCGGTACACTGGAATAGTTTTGGATATAGAAACTTTAGAGCTACACTAAGCAGCTCTGATTTTTATTGCTTGCTTCTAAGTGCCAAACTGATGCTGATTCTTTAGTGTTGGGGTTTATTGCACACAAGTACGCTGAGTGGGCCACTCATTTAGGTACAATTAAGCATCTGAATAAAATTTAGCTGCACACTTGTAATAGTTATAGGGGCAAGTCAGAGTGTCAATTACTGCTATTCAAGTACCTGTAATTCTGTATGTTTTGGAGTGTTCTGACTGGCACAGATCTACTCTTGTAGCTGCACAGTAGTGCTTCATTTCAATCATCGAGGATTCTAAACCAGAATTTTGGCTTATTGTTAAGCAAATCCTTGACTGCGTACATGGCTTGGGTTTCTGCAGTGCAGTGTATAGCTCTGATGGAAAGTGCAGCCCAGAACTGTGCCTTGAAAGCTAAAAATTTTCTGGAAGATGTTCAAAACGTAACAGCTGTTAATAGTATTTCTGTTTTCACTATAATATTTGTTCTTTAAGCCCTGAAGGGGAACACAAGAGACAGCGGAATTAAAACTCCCTAACAGTGCTTTACAAAAATGAAAGTTTAAACAAGACTTTTAAAGCTAAGCATGCTTTTAACTAATGGCTAACTGAAAACCTAGCAGATAAACCCATTTATTTTTTCTTCTTCTTTGTTTTTCACAGAAAATGCTTCTCATGCTGCATCAGTAACTAGAGCAGTTAGTTCATAGTAGGCCTCCTGTATAAGTTCAGCAGAATTGTACATCTTTCTTTCAAGATTTTCAGAAAATTTGGATTAAGAAAAGGAGAAATAAATAAATATATAAGCAAATAAAAGCTGAGAGGTAGTCACTGAAATAGAGATCAATTTCCATGTAAGAGAAGGTTTATTGCTGGCACCATATGGGGCGTTTTATAGAGCAGGAAGCAGGGAGTTAATCACCCTGGCACCCCAGACTCCTCTGGATCCTCCAGCTAACGGGGAAGGACTGGGGAACAGGGCCTGGAAAAGAGCCTTTGTGGGAGCTGTTAATACCTCTTACTGTCTGAGCTTGTGATGACAGAGTATTTCAGCAGACTAGGAGGGAAATAACATCCATAGCAATGGCTGAGCCACATGGCAGATTTATCCTTTCCCCTAAAACAGAACACTTAGTTATCATAACAATCTCCTGATTTTTAAATGTTAGTAGGTCTCTTTCAGTTGAGGATACCTTCATGCAGTTTTTTAAGCTAGGTTTAGAGGTAAAACAACAAATAGTATATATCATTTATGTAGTTGGTGTGGGTGCTCTGGTTGTTGCAAACACAAGAAGCAGTGGATGGGAGAGTAGCCTACATGCAAAGTAGCTGAAAGCCCACTTGAATCTTCAGAGATCCTATCTGAACTACCTGAGGCATTTCCTTTTGGCCCATTTTGGAGAGTTTCTTCATTTAGAGAACGTACTCTAAACCAACAGAATAGCTCATTCTCTTGGTTTAGGCTCTGAGTTAGAGCATTTTGAGATGTCACCTTTTTAAGACAGCTGGTCGGGAGTGGAAGTGATCAAGGTTTTCCTCTGCTGAGGAAGGGAGATAAAAGCCAGGGCTTTTGAAGCCCTCAGTTTGATCAGGAGATAAAGATGAATGATCTGGCACCCTGATAGTCCAATTAGGGGATTCAGTTCCCATTTCCTGAAGCAGTCTGTGGGATGTGGAAGCTGGATTTCTGCTGTGCTGTAATGGAGCTTTTAAGTGCTGAAAATTCAGAATACAGTAGCGTGATTTAAAAAGTAGGGGAAATTACAAAATGTGTGGTGGCACTCAGTACCAGGAATGCCACTTGCATTAGTGTGGAGGTTTGGTGCCAGGGGTGTTAGTCAGGGGGGTGGGAGGGTAGAGCCCCGTGGCAATCTGGATTCCCAAAAAGGCCCTGGGGACAGACGGGCTCCCCTCCGTGTGCTACCTGTGCTTCAGCTCTGCCAGGCTGGGCTAAGCGTGGTGAAGGTCTGGTTTTGCCCTCACTGTTCATGACAAAATGCTTTAATGTTGCAGTGATAGTTCTCTGCAGCGAGGCCTGGAGAGCTTCAAGGAAGTTATAATATCTTTAGCATTTACGCTGTGCCTACGGGTAATAACTTTACTGTAATTTTCTGAAGATTCATTATCCAAAATCTTAATTCATTATAATAGCCCTTATGAAAACTATAGAAACTAACATTTTCTTGTGTTTTCTTATTTGCACAGTGTGAGAGATTCATTGCTCTGTTTTAATTTGTTTCATGGGGTGTGTTTGAGTACATTCCATACAGTGCTGTTATTGAATTTCTGTGACTGTCATTACAGAGCCATACAACCTTTAGGAACTCATATTCTGAGCTTCCCAGTTCTGTAATCTGCTTCACATTTAAGAATTGATACAATTAGCTTCTTCAGAGTTATAATGATACTGCCAAAAAGAGAAGACCTCCAAAGGCAAAGCAAAGTTAAACATATCTAAGGCCAAAGAGTAGGGAAGACAAGGAGATAAAGATTTTGTGTGATTACTGAGTTATTTCTGTTTTCTTGGTCTGTATTTACATGCAAGTATTTTGCTTTATTAAACATTGCTTCCACATTTTTATTTTCTTGTCCTTTTGGGACAGTTCAAGGAGTTGGGAAGTGTATATTTATGTAACTTGAGCAACTGATAAGCCCAGAGAAGCTGTGGCTGCCCCATCCCTGGCAGTGTCCAAGGCCAGGGTGGATGGGGCGTGGAGCAACCTGGGGTAGTGGAAGGTGTCCCTGCCATGGGCTGGATGGGACTGGATGGACTTTAAGGTCCCTTCCAAGCCTAATCTTTCTGTGATTCCATAAAATGTGCTAGATAATTTAAAAATTCCCTGGCACCAGAGCTTGTGAATCTGCTGTCCTCCTTCAGTGTCCTGGTTCCACCGAGGTGGTTTTACTGGTGAAAAGGAAGGATCCCTAGATCCTCTGCTTTCACATGTGGTTCAAAATGTTTGGAATTGTTGCTGATTAGCTCTGAAGGTGTTTTGCTGGTCTGTCCTTTCTCTTCCCTGCCATGGCCACTGCTGTCACCTCAGAACACAGCAGTGCCGCTGGGGACTGACCTGAGCTGGGGCTGGTGTGGTGCTCTCCTGTTAGCCAACACGTTTGGCCTGCATGGCTTAGTCACACAGCACTGTCTTGGCACAGAATTCTCTTTTGAAGTTGTAAATCTTGCATTTATAAGGATCTGGGCCTCACTGTGTTTTCCAGGGGTCTTGAACCAAAGGTTTCCTGCTGGAAGCTGATTCCCTGCTCCTTGCTGGAAGTGTCTGGAGGGCAGTGGGAGTGTGAGCCCTGGGCTCCTTGCTGGAAGTGTCTGGAGGGCAGTGGGAGTGTGAGCCCTGGGCTCCTTGCTGGAAGTGTCTGGAGGGCAGTGGGAGTGTGAGCCCTGGGCTCCTTGCTGGAAGGAGCGGGAGGTGTGCAGGGAGGAGCCCTGGGGTGTGAGTGTGGCTCTGAGTGCCGCAGCCTCTGCTGCCCTCTCCCCCTGGCTCCCTGTAGGACCTAAGCAGAGGATGAGATCACTTCCAGAGCTTTCTCTGACCCCTTTCAGCAGGGTTTCTCTCCACCTTTTGAATATGTAGCACAGCCTTTGTTGTTGAAGTGTGTTTTATTATTATACGTCCAAAATGCTTTATCATTAATTTTTCATAACGCTTAGAAGTCCAGGGGCATTGCGTTGCTGTGGTGGGAGGGGATTACTTTTCTATTTTTATATGCTAAGAGCATGTGTGGGTTTTGAAAATGATTTTGAAGAAGGTGTTTAAAATATCATATTTATTTTAGCTCGCAATTTGCCACACTACAGATGGGGTAGTTTTTATTGTGAGTGCTATATTCATGCTGACTTGGAATGACCCTGTCACAAGTGAAAACAAATCAGATTGTTGCTGTTAATGAGCTTTTCAATTTACTATTCAGTGGATCAGATAAGTGGATTTAAGAGGTAATGATCCTGCTTAGCACTCAGGCTTGTCTGTCAGATCCTAGTAGTGTGGGAAATCCCCAGGGACAAAAGCGTTGACACAGTTCTTGATGGGATAATGGGAATCAAAGCTAATGGATGATAAAAGGAGTAGTAAGAGTTACAAGGATAATTGTGGATTAAAGCA
The DNA here is from genome assembly GCA_013400235.1 of Oriolus oriolus. Taxonomy (NCBI): domain Eukaryota; kingdom Metazoa; phylum Chordata; class Aves; order Passeriformes; family Corvidae; genus Oriolus; species Oriolus oriolus. Next base: position 100,601 of record VXBT01001731.1, on the reverse strand, counting down.
CTGCTCTTTGTCAACACTGACTGCTGTTTTAGTATTTTATTTGTTAAACTCTGGTGTGGGGAGAGCCTGGTTTGACAGCGGAGCACAATGAGCCGGGCTGGCTCCCGCGGCGGGGAGGGAGGCTCGGAGCACACATGGGTGGCTGCTGATGGCTTTGCACTCCTTGCTACCCCTTTCTTTCTTGTCATGATACCCAGTACAAAAATTCCTAAACATTGCTGAAATTGCAGCTGCTGTAGCATTTCAACAGTTCACTGTTTAGGGAGTGGATTTTTTTTTAATTGGAAGGTATTATTTTTATATTTCAGTATATTATTTTTGCTATGCTTAATTGCTGTAAGCAATGAGTTCCCATTTACAGTGTGAACATTGTGTTTTGTAAGATTTAAAGGTTGTATTATATAGTACTATTTTTTTCATACTTTGATTGTCCTTTCACTGCTGATTTTGCCACCAAAAATTACATTCATACAATTATAAAAGGATCAATTAGCTTACAAATTAAGTTATCCTTGATTTTGATACAATTTCTGGTTAGAGCTGCACGTTTACCTACTCATGCCTTTATTATGCTGGAATTTAAAGTCTTTGGAATGTGAAAATACAATTGTTGTTGTTATTGTTATTATTAACTGCCTCAGAGGTGGAGCACTGGGGAGTTGGTTTTTAAGCCAAGTCACAAGATTACATCACGGGCAGAGGGAAGGCTGGTGCGAGCAGGTGTGGGTGCAGTGGCACACGTCCTGGGGATGGGGATGGGGACAGGGATGGGGATGGGGATGGGGACGGGGATGGGGATGGGATGGGGA
>VXBT01001731.1:64680-99633 GCA_013400235.1 Oriolus oriolus | reverse complement strand
CTTGCCTTGATGCCATCAGAAGGCAGGATGCCACGCGGCCCGGGATGTCTGGGTCAGGGTCGCCAAGGGCTGGAATGGCTGCAGTGACACCCCTGAGCGCTGGACGTGCCCAGCAAAGCGCAGTCCCCGAGCGCAGGGGGCGGCTGGCACAGGTTTGGACAGCAGCTCTGCACTACTGTCACCCTTCTCTCGCTGAAGTCGATTTAACCCTACAAAATGTTTTTGTCTGAACTAAATATTAGACTACTAAAACCACCAGAAAACTTCATGAAGATCACACAGTAAGGAAAAAAATGCTCAGTGTGTCCTGTGCGTTTGCAGCTGCACATCACCCACAGCTGGGTCTGCAGGCAGGGTGCTGGGAGAACCCACCCAGAAATGGGTGTCCTGGGCTTGGAACAAGGGGGACACTCACACAACTGCAAGCTATTGGGATGCCAAAGCCTTTGTTCTCCATTCAAGAAAACAAAACAATGTCTGAAGAGTACCAAATTTACCGGATTTTATGACCAGCAGGGCGAGAACTTGCAAGCTTAAGGACAGCATTGAATCACATCCCACTGAGGACAGACTAACACAAAGATGTTTTCTCCATCCCTTTGTAATTTTCTATAATAAACCAGGTTTTTGAACAGAGACTGTATTGTTCTGAGAACAACAAAGTGAGGTTAATGTGAAAATTTACTCTCTTTTGTGGGAAGAAATGTTTGGAAGGGCAAGTAAAAGCCTCAGTCCCCACATCACAGGACACCATCAGAGAGTGGATAAGTCATCTCTTACGAGTGCTTCAGCTTGTAGGGTCATAGGCTGGATGGACAGGCACTTCTGCCTGTGCTTTACTCCTGCAAAATCAAATTGGGGAAGGTTTTAGAATAACTGAAAATGTTGATACTAGTGAATACCTATAATTTGTTCCTGTTGAGATGTTTCCAGGTGTATACCTGAATGCCAGAAGTCTTGGGAATAACGGGGGCAGCCATGTTCTGGAAGCATTTATGACAAAAATGTAAGTTTGTGCTTGGGTTCTGCTCTGTGCGTTGTTTGTTTTGTCTTTAACATGTTAAGTTTTCTCTTTGCTGGAAAAATGTTTTCTGTGAGTTTAAACTGTGTGAAGTAAGGGATAACCATTTTCAGAAGGACCCATATCTTATTTTCTGAAGGTACTGTAGACCTCTAAGCGAACAGTTGCAGCTCCCTATTTCCTCCACAGTGCCCATGTCTCTTCTCAAAATGGCTTTTGGGGGGTAGAGCTGAGATGTCAGACTCTGGTTCAGTGACAGCCTGGCATACACAGCCCCCATCCCTCCCCTCTCCTTCCCACACCCTCGGGTGTGGAATTGCCTGCAAAGCTTCATGTCAATTCAGAGTGGGAACTGACCAAGTTAGACTCATCTTCCTTTGTTTTGGGAAAGTTCTTTTGGATTGTTTTTTTATTCAAGATCTGGCAAATTTTGCTATCTTAAAAATACAGATTCACAGAGGAGGATTCTCAGGCCTCACACTGAAGGAGACAAAGCATTGTCATAATCTGTCTTCACATTTCTGGCATTTGGCAGAATAACCTGGTGTGTTATTTTGGCAGGTAAGTGCTGCACTACTCTCTCTTAAGAACATTCCTAGACAATTACTCTGGCGAACATACCTTTTCCTCATGCCTCTGCTGCAGCTGCTTTCCTTGGCTGCCAGCAGAATTACCAGGATTTTGTCTTTTATTACGTATGGCCTTCATGATATTTGCTAGTTTCTTCTGACACAAAAAGAGTTTCATCTAAAATCACTTTTGCTCCTGAAGCGAAACGAAATGATACCTCTGAAAAACTGTGAATATGCACTAAAAAACCTGGGAGTCCCCAGGAGACAATGAGGTCCATGTGTGCCTGGAGAAGGAGAAACAACAGTCTCACCTCTTCATTCTGCAGGGAGGAAGATGCTCATCCGATCCTTTGCTTAAGTCTGACCTACAGGGCCTTCAAACACGTCCAGCAGACTCTGGCCTGCTGGACAGAGCTCTCTGCTGGTGTTGCCAGGTTGGCCGTGACCTGCTCGGGCAGTGCTGACCAGGACTTGTCTTTGCTGCCATGGCAGCTAACCCTGAGAAATAGTAGCGATTAAAACAAGGTCATTTTCTGACATGACTTAACTTTTCTGTGGAATACAGGGCATAAATGCTTTGCTTCCTCAAAACCAGAAGCTGAGTGTCGTGTCCTGCCTTAGGATACCAGCAGTACCCATCCAACCCTGATATTTGTCTGGAGCAGGTAAATGGAGACAGGTAAATGGAGGGTGATGGATGGAAAAGTACTGGTGGTGTTACTGTGGAGTTTCTGGAGGCAGCCCACACCACGGTGCACGAGGGCTGGACTTTCCTTGGTTGTTTCAAACTGCAGTGAAACTTGAACAGCTGAGGAAAAAGGAGGAAGAGGGCTCTTCTCTGGATACCAGATGCATCAGTTTGCTTCTCTTGCTACTCTTTGCTACCATTGAGAGGAATTCTGTTATGTTTGCCAGTTGAAGAAATAACATAATTTAACGAGTTGTATCAGCAGTCTTACGTGTGTTTTGATTAGATAGGGCTGTGTTTGCACAACTACTGTAAATGAAGTTAAAAAAATAGTTTTTTCATGTTAAAGAGTTTAGTGTTAATGAGTTTTAGTGTTACATGGAAGATTTAATTTAGAAGAAAATAAAAAAAATAAAAATCAAAAATCAGTGCTGCTTTTTAGATTACACACTCTAGTTTTATTTTCTCTTTCCTCATGGCTTACTGTGTTTTCATAAAACTATGAGTTGATCATTGATTAGATTGAAGATCGTATTTAACAGAGTGGATGCTACAGCCTGACATGGACACTTTGCTGAGTGGCTGTAGGAGGTAGCTGTGAGTCCTGGATAAACTCAGCTGTGTTTGTGGCAATTAAAATAAAGGGTCTTCTTCCCAGCGGTAGCATGCCAGGTGGAAATTCTGGGTGTGAAATCATAACATATTGATATATATATAATCCAAACCCAGCGGTCTGATGGGGCAATCCAGCCTGGCAGCGCTCCTGGTGCTCTGTCACTGGGAGTATTCTTAGCACATTTGTAGCAGCAGCAGGCAGGATCCCTGACTGTGAGCCCATTCACCTGTGCCTCCTGTGGATGTAGTGAGTCTTTATAACCACAGGTATTCTAGAAAGCCACTCATCTCTACTCTTGTGTCTTGCCCTACAGATCCAGTTTTTCTTTAAGTAGGTGCAATTTGTAAGATGTTATTCCTCAACAACAGGTTAAAAGGAAACTCTGGGGAATTTCTAATGTGCTCTTTGCTGAGTGGGGATATTCCTGAGCAGTACCTGCGCAGTGTTTGATGGGGTCTCATCCCTGCCTTGTTGATGCCAAGCATTATGTGGGGGAGAGGAGTTATGCCTCAGAGTGGTCTGGTGTGAATAATGGCACCCAGTGTTTCAAATCCCAAAGTGCTGGACAAAGTACCTTGTGTTCACCTGCCGTTAGCACTGTGGGATGATCAAAAGGTGGTGTCAGTTATTTCCTTCCACTTTGCTATTAAAGAATCCACTGAAGGATGCGTGCAGGAAGCATTTTATACTTGGTATGAGGAGTAAACATAGCAATGGAATTCATGGCAGTGAAACAAGTTGTAGTCTTCCAGTATATACGAGATATTTTTTGTTCTGCTGTCAGACACTTAACCTCCTGTGATTGCTTACTGCTGGACACATGGAATTTCCAGTTTTCTGAAGTCCGATGTGGGCTCGGGAGTGTTTTGATGGATTTTGCCATGTAGCTTTAACTTGTTCTTTTGAATTCACTCCTGGCAGCTTTGCAGTGGAGGATTGGTGGTCAAACTCAATTCATTAACAAAAAACAGTTTGAAATACTTGTGTCATAGCTACCAGCAGCCACTGTTCTGTTCTAAAGGCTGTATGAAATAAATACTCCTCAACAAACAGGAATATTTTGAGATTTGTCAGTTTGACCTTCAGACTGTAGTTCCAAGTACTACTGTCACATCAGATCCTAGGTCTTTTATCACCTTTCCTTTGGAAGTTAATGAATGTGCCTTTTACTGAATTCCCATTAAACCATTTTTGAGGGGACAGAGTTTTATGTAGCCAGAATATCCATTAATGGCTCTATTTCCATTTTCCATTATTATCAAAATCACATGGAAGTGATTTGTCATGAGGTGGATTTACAAAATATTTTCCCAAGCATTTAGTATTTTTGGTCATGATAAAATAAGTGAAACACTAATAAAAGATGCTTGTCTGAGCATTGCTGTTGGATGCCACTATGGTGAATGCACAGGTATGTGTCAGTTGAGGGGTTTTCCATGGTACAACTTCTAAGTGTGGATCTCTGAATATTTTTCAGAACACTCATACTGGAATGGCTCCTTGAATCATAGCAAACTAAAACTCAGTATTTTTACTCATGATAGAATGTGCAGTTTTTAACTACTCACCTTTGTCCAGCTCTAATGAAAAGTATATATCCCATTGCTGTCTGAGCCACCGAGAGCTTTCAGGGTAAGGGATGATAATCTGTCAGAAATAATTAAAACCTGACTGTACAGAGCTTTCTTGCCAACAAATTGCTATCTGTGTTTTTACTGAAAGTTCAGCACCACATAAGGAACAGATTTTCAAAGTCTTTTCAGGGGATTTGGAGGCCGATTTTTCTTGCACTGTAATGGGAATTGGATAGCACATCCTTAAGCAACTTTGAAAGTTTTGTTTAAAATTTATGATTTTTTTTTTCATCATTCTTTATGATTTCTGTAATGCACCTACATTTGTAATATCCTTAACTTGTGACCAAGGCTGTTTGTAAATTTACATTCCCAATTCATGTAATTCTTGTATAAGCTTGAAAGGTTTTCACTCCCTCCTTTAATTATTTAGCAAGTAAACAGAACCCCAGAACAACCACCTCACCCAGGCTTGGTGCTGTGTGGCAGTCACTGTCTCTCCTGGCTGGTAGCAACTTTTCCTTTGCAGCTGCTCCTTGGGCACGTTCCCAGACCAGCCGTGCTCGGGAGGTGCAGCGGCCCCTGCATGTGCGGCAGTGCAGGGTTCCCCTGCGTGGTGGTGGTGAACCTGCCATTACCTTTCAGAAAAGGGGTTCAGGGCCTCCTGGAAAGAGGATGGATGAATTCTTTAGGCACTTAAAAATGGCCTGTAAGCAATATTTGAGACCTAGGCATGCAGTGACGGATGGAGCAGGTACCACCATCCCTGTGACCGGCTGGATTTCCCTCTTTGTGCACACAACATCCCCACTCTTCAGTGCTCCCTTTCCTGTGCTTTTGCCGTTTTTCCCTTCATCTCTGACTCTGTTTCCTCCTCTAAATTTTACATTTTTAAAGTGCACTGCAAGTTTTTCAGTTCTTTCTTTTAAGCTGAGCTCTGCTGTGCTTCCCCAGGACCAGTTCCCATGCCCTGCTGCTGGGAAGGGCTGTCCGTGCTGGGCACCAGCAGGGCTGAACTGTGGCACAGTGCCGTGACACTGCCCTTGGGTCTGAACAGGTGCTTCTCTGAACTGTAAACTGGGGATAGGACAGGAAATTAAGGACAATAGAAGGGTTTTGGGGGGCAAAAAAGTCATGAAATGGATATAAGAGGCTGGAAGTGGGTATCTTTGCCTTGATGCTTTCCCTGGCTGAATTGATGAATGACTTGGAACATGCAAAGGATTTTGATTCTTTTCTGGATGATACAGTAACCCTTTTCCCAGAGAATTATAAATTGGTGTATACAGTCATTATTTGTCTCCCCCTTCAAGATTTTAGGTTAAAATACACAGCCTCTTAAAATAATGCTCTGAAGTCACTGAGTTAAGGGCAGAGGTGTTTGGTGTGCTGGCAGGACTGTGTTTGTAAGCTGTCGTGGTGACACAGCCTCAGAGCAAGCCAGGGGTTCCAAGCCTGGGAAACTGCTTTGGGGCAGCTTTTAGAAGGTGCAGTTTTACTCTAGTCTTCTTACTAAAGGCAAACTATAAGCAAGTATTTCAAAGTGTACTGGATTCTTAAGCTGTTTTCATTTAGATTTTTCAATTTCTCCTAGCTTTTCAGAGCACTGTTACTTTCTTTTGCTTTTGTGTTTGTGAGTAGTTCAGTATTTTGATACTGGTATTGTTACTGAAATTGGAAACATGCTGCCATTTTTTATTTCCACTTTTTTTTGTACTTCAGTGCTCATCTCCCATAGATGTTTTGGTGAATCTGGCATTGGTGCAGCTTTTGATGAAGTTCTTGTTTTCCATGACCCATCTGGAATTTCATGGTTGTTTCCTTTGACTCTGCTACATTTGGTTCATCTTTTAAATCACTAAATCACTTGAGTGAGAAAGATACAGGGACACTGGCACTTGGGTTTAAGAGCTGTTTTGCCATAATTTCTCTGAGACCTGTAAATTTTTCTACTCTTTCATTCCTTGGCTTCTCTTCCTTACATGCTGGAAAACTGCTTTTTGTATTATGAGATTCCTCTCTAGATCTTTAGAAGTTTTCTCAGATACTTACGAAGTTTTGCAAATGTTTCTTAAAATACTGTATTTTATGTGTGTTTCATCTTGCCTGATACTGGCAAGGCAGAAACAGAAATGGGAATTTCTGTGATTGCCTCTGTTCACTCATGAGTACTCTCTAGCTTTTCTATTATTGCTCCATCTTTCAGCATCCAAATGCAGCCCTGAACCAAAAGAACAGATGTACACAAAAGTGCCCTGAATGTTGTATGAAGAGACTTCCTTACACAGTTTTAATTTTCCCTTCAAGCTGTTGCTGTGGCTTCTTTTTTTCCTTTAAATGTCTTGTAACTGAAGGATAAAGATTTTGCTCTTTTGCAAAATAGCCTTTTTATGATTTTGATATTGGTGTCAAATCTGGGGAGTTCAAATTCCTTTCTATTGCTTTGTATGGTACATACTTGTTAAGGATTTAGTGCAACTATAAACATCTCCAGAACTCCCCACAGTAGGGATAAACTGTGAATTATGGACTTGTTAGAATGGGCTATTTCTTTAAGGCAATCTGAACCCCTGTAGCTCTTCATAGAGATTTTATAAAGTAAATCAATGTCTGTCCGTAAATTTAAATTGAGGAATTGCTTCGGTAATTGCATTGTTATGTGCCTTTTCCTGAGCAAATAATCCTAAACATTTAGATGCTTTAAACTGTGTTACTGAGTTTATAACTTCCTGAAAAAAAATAGTTTATGTGTTGTATACGTTCCTTAGCCTGTGAATACGTAAAACCAATAATCAGTGATGATTTTAAGGCATTTAACATCTCTTCCTCAGGTTCTCTACTCCCAAAACTGAAATTCTGCTGCATCTCAGTATAAACAGCTGGTGCTGATGCCATCTCTTACATCGTGGTCTGTCCTCAGTGGATGTGGCAGCTGAAAGCGAGAATCACTGTGCCTGTTCCACAGCCAGGGAGCTGAGCTGGGCTGACCCACGGGACCGAGAGCTTGGGGCACGCCCGGCCCCCAGGGCAGTGCCACAGCACCACCCTGGAGCTCAAGGAGCGTTTGGACAGTGCTCTCACTCACACGGGGTGAGCTTTGGGGATGTTCTGTGCAGGGCTGATGATCCTTGTGATCCCTTCCAACTCAGCTTGTTGTGTGATTCTGTGAATTTCATGTCGTGGTCAGGAGAAGGTGCTTGTAATATAATCATGGAATCACAGAGTGGTTTGAGTTGGAAAGGAACCTTAAAGATCATCTTGTCCCCCTCCCCTGCTGTGGGCAGGGACACCTCCACTATCCCGGGGTGCTCCAAGCCCTGTGGGTATGGCGCAACATATTATTAGAAAATAACAATGCAAAAACTAATATGAGACTTCTGTCCTTTTGTGTGTCACTTATTTAAACAAATGAGGATATGAATATTGATTCATTTTGGTTTATCTTTTTCTATGCATAGTTTTTAAAAAGCATGCTTGTTTCTACCTACTTCTTACCAGCGAAAGAGAATCATGTAACTGTTTGCTTATGGCCATCTGTCCCATTCCCAACCTTCTGGAAGTCAATACCATTGATGAGTTCAGCAACGCTGGGAGCGGGATTGATTCTGTTGGCAGCTGAGGAGAGGATTGGTTCTACTTGGAGGATTGAGGCAACCAAGATATGCAGCATGTGTTGGATCTCAGACAAGCCTCTGAACATGTCCTGCCATTGCCTGATTCTGAGTTCCTCAACGTGTCACTGGTAAAATAGCAGTGACTTTACATGTGCGTTTTCATCTGGGTTCAGATATTTGTGTGAAATTCTTACCCAGCCATGGATGCTAACTTGCTCTCTGTTGCAAACCTTGTGCAGCTTATTCTAATTAATATTCACTTACCATAAGTTGCAGAAGAATGTTTGTTCTTGGAATTCTCAGTCAGTCAAGCAAGAAGATTGGGAAAAAAAAAACCCAGTAGCAGTGTTTGATATAACACAATATTTAAAGGTATGTGACAGATAATAAACCACCAGGGCTCATGAAAGCAACTTTTCAGTAATTTTCTAGAGGGGCTTGTTACACAAACAGAGGGGAAGGCACCTGGAATATGACAATTGGTATCATTTTATTTCTCCATAGAACTCTAATATTGTAAGAATAATTTTAATATATTTCCTTGGGTTGAAAGATGAGTGCGGGTTTTCACATTCCGTAAGTGAATTTTGTTTAATGAAAACCATACAAGGTGTATTTCTGTATGCTGACTTGAAATACCATTAAGCAGCTAACTTGATATTTTAAATATGCATGTGTTTATTTTCTCATGGCATCACAGAAATCAGACTGGAAAGGACTTGAAACATTGCTAAGGAATTCAACAAAAACAGAATGAGAGACATTTATTTCATTAACAAGATTTATGAAGGAACTAATGAGCTCTCTCCTCCTTTCTCCTAGATACTTATTGCTTCTGTAGGATTCAAAACACTTTCAGAATCCCCATGAAATGTAACACGGGGCCCCTGGCTGCGAGTTACTCCTGGACGTGTCTTTGCTGGCAGAACCAGCCTGGTATTGCTGCTACAGCCAGCAAGCATTCAGCATTTCCTGTTGTCTTCTGGAGGCTTGCAGAGGTGTGTATTCCCATGGGAGCTCCCCAAAAGTAGGGTCAGGATACACTCCTGGTGCAAATAATACTTTCCAAGGCTGGAAAGTCTGGGTAGCTTTCAGATTACTCACATTACATTTGCAATAAATGAGTTTCTGCTCATGAAATAGGTGTAATAATATCAGGATCTAGAAAGGATGAAAAGTAGATATTTAATAACCTAAGTTCTCTTGAAGATTAGCATTGTGATGAAAATGTGGGGTTTTTCCTTGCAGAAACTTGCTGACTGTTGCCAGAGTGGTTTTAGACCCCTCTGTGTGCTCAGGATGTCCAGCAGCTCTGTCCTCGTAAATAAACTTATTTTCCAGCAGTGTGTAGTGCTGAAAGACCAGCAAAAAGAGAGATTAGCTGAAAACACAAATAGCCCACATGTATTCCATTCCAATGGCTCCAACAGGAGCTCTGAGAACGGCGGCTCTGCTGCTCAGAGGGGTGGGCTTGTGCCAAGCAGCTTCAATGTTGCTTCACTTCACCGCGAGCTTGTATTAGTTAAGTTTAAAATTGTGTTCCCCGGCAAACCGTAAAAGATTTCAAAAGTATTAGACACCCACTTTTGTGCTGGAATTTAATATGCAACTTTTTATTGGAAAATAATCGTCCTTGTCTGGCGAAATCCACCATGCAATATTTCTGTTAGTAGGCATAATGCAATAAAGACAGGGAGGGCTATTTATCACTACAAATTTTGAGGATTTCAGGATTCTTTTTATTATTTTAATATATTTCTTTGGTATTAAATCAGAAAAATGATAAATTACACCTGTCGAGGCTGTTTTTCCTTTTTCCCAGAAAATGATGTACAACCTAATTTCACTGGTCATTTTGGCTTTTAAAGATATGTATTTTTTTCCTATTAAAAACTCTACCAATAGGGTTTTTTTTAATAATAATACTGAAGTACTTTTTATTTCAAACATATGAAGTAGTTTATAACTACTTCCTGGCATTGCAAACTTTGGCCTTTTCACATTATATAAGGGGGATTTTTTAAAGGCATTAAGCATATATTGCTTTGAAAGAAATAATGTATTGTTAAGATTCTAGATCCAGTGGATCAATTTTCAGTATTTGAAATAGATTAAATTGTGGCTAGCCTGGAAGGTTAAAATAATAATTTATTTCATTTCAGTACTTGTCCTGTACAACAATCAGCTTTTACATAGTCTTAGAAATTGGTATTTTTCTTTTTTTACATGTATTATCATCTTTGTCTAAAGGATAATGTAGAATTGAAACCAAACCGTAATTTCAGCAGCTGCACTACATAACAGGAAAAAAAGAAGAAAATCCATAAGGAGGTATCCACAACAAAGGCAACAAATGATTTGGGTTGGTATCATGGTTTACATTACTTTCACAATTATTCCAGGTTTGAATATTTTGAAATATATTAGTCCAATTTGATTTCAAAGCTCAGTTATTTGAATTATAAATCATTATGTCCCTCCTAGCTGATCAGTTGTGAAGTATCTTTGAATTCATTTGCATAATGGAATATGTTAGTCATTCCTTTATGTTTGTGAAGCTGCAGTGCTCTCTCATACATGTTGAGTTGTTTCTAATAATTAACTTTTTCACTGTATGTTTTTGTAGCAAAATAGCTGCAGTTTTATTATTATTTTGTATGGTAACTTGGGGTAAAATAATTTTAGTCTCTCAAACATTCTCAATCTCTGTCTTTGTTAGCCTTATGTTATTAAAGGCTCTGCCTTGCAACTGGGGGTAACCAACTGTGTAGCTTTGCAATATAAAACCAGGTAATCCCATGCTGGATGTTATGGATTGACAGAGAAACTACTCTTAAAACTAAATTAGGAGATTTTCCAATAGCAGGCAGCTACAAAACCTATTCTTACAATGTTACCAGTTTAAAAAGAGTTTAATCTGCTTAAAATGAAAAGGGAAATTGTTCATTCTCGTAAAAGTTATCGAACTCTTTAGTCAGTGATGTGCAGGGGTGGCAGGGTGAAGCGAGCGCTCAGGGAAGCCCCAGCAGCAGCAGTGGGTGTGATGGGGGTGTGTGGGTGTCTGTGTGCTCAGGGTGCTCTGGGGCCCTGCTGAAGTCGAGGTGAACAACATCCCTGCTCTATTTTAACTCTGGTCAAGTGTTTGGCATGGCTTAGTATGGATGTGATGTTTTTTATCTCCTGTAAGTGAAACAAGTGAGGTTTCTGATGGGTCTGGGAGATCTCCAGAGGGCGCGAGGCTGGCGCTGCAGAGGCACTGCAGGCGCCACTCGGCTCCAGTGCGGGCACTTGCAAAAACACTTCGTTCACATGCCGGTGATGTGGCTTTATCTGGGGAACAAACACCGTTTGCAGAGCTCAGGAAGCCTTTGGACAGTCCTCTGGGGCACATGGTGTGACCCTTGGGGATGGCTCTGTGCAGGGCTGGGAGCTGGACTTGATCCTTGTGGGTCCCTTACAGCTCAGTTTATTCTGTGACTCTGTGACGATCTGAAACTTTGTTTGATTATAAAAGTCATTTTGTTCATGTGTCTCTTTTGTGACTAGAATATATGCCATGAAAAGTAATTGCTTTAATTAATAACAGATTATGGTCTTTAATGTTGTAAGGAATCTCTCTATTATATATATTTCTAGGTGAAATTCAGATATTATTTCAATGTACATTTGTTGTTGTTGCAGTTAGGACTTTTTTCCTCACTAAAAGTTCCTGAAAGTTTGTACAACCTGCCCATAATGCTGCAAAGTTGCTTTTTCCTTAACATTTGCTACTTACATTCTCCTGAAAAAGCTTGTGAAAACCGAGGCTGTAAAATTCATGCTTCAGAATCACACAGTAAGTTTCCTTACTGTTAAAAGTTAAAAAAAAGTGCGTAGTAAATTTTGTGGAACACTTAACTTTTCGCCTCCCATGTCCCTGAGACGCCTCACTGCCTCCTGTGCTGCTGGGGATTCCTAAACCAATCCAACAGCAGTTGAACTGTTCAGTAAATATCTTACAGTTGGTATTTAAATCACTGCCCATCAGCTTCTGACATTTGTGGCGTTGACAGCAGCCCTGTATTTGGTGCCTTCTGCTGACAAAACAAGCAAAAGGAGTTGATTTTTATATTAACTCTTAAGGGTTTACAACATTAAGTGCCCGAGAAGGTGTTCTGTGTTTCCAGGGTATCCACTAGGCCAGAACCTTCCAGCTTCTGCCAGAAGGTTTTTTATCTCACTTTTTCATGCAAGTTCCCAATACACAAAGATTCTCTGAGTTTTAATAAACAGGTAGGAGTTGTGTGTTAGGAACTAAATTTTAAAAGTAAGGTGTACAGGAGCTGTCCTTTCTGTGTGCTTGTGCAAACATTAAATCTCAGTGTTCTTACCTTGGGAGTCAAAATATACTTTCAAACTGTGAAAACTGGCATTTTTAGATGAAAAGAAACATTGCACAGTTGTGTTCTCTGGGCTTTTTTTGGTTTGTGGCGTTTTTTTTAATTAAAGGAAAAGCTTTATATAAAACCCTTTTATATGAATGATAAATAATTTTTGTGGAAACAAAATAGCAGTGTTGGGATTGCCGCTGCAATTGCATATATTGACATTGTTACAGAGCAGTTTTAATTGCAGGATCACAATTATTTCGGAGGATATTTGACTCTTTCAGTTCAGAAGATGTGTCATCCCAGCTTCAAGAAAAGATACTATGTACTATGATTTTTTTCCCAAGGTGTTGTCTGAATTTGTCAGCCCCTGGTGACTGCTCTTCCTGGCATTTCTTCTTTTTGGCCTTTTCTGCCATTCTCGCTGTTGCACTGAGGTGAGTGGTTTGGCCTTGGCAGTGTCCCTAAAGATAAGGGGCTGGAATTCGTCCTCTTTTACAGATGGGTATGTGAAGTGTGGAAACTAAACTGTAAAGCTCACACAAACTTTGCACAACCAGTTTAACACACGAGACTCCTCCTAACTTCACTTGTAACTTGGTTCCCCAGAGTTTGCCATGAAGAGAGGAGGGAGAGAAGCCCTATAGCAAAGAGCCCTTTAAAGAACATAAATTCAATTCCTACTCTGAATTAGTCTCCAAGGGAATGAGCGTGGGAGAAGCCTGCTACCCTCACTAGGGCCTGGAGATAAGCAGGTGAGGGCTGATCCTCATGCAGATGGCCATTTCTGAAGAGCTGTCCACAGTTACTTGTTCAGGATTGTGACAAAACCAAATCAGTCCAGACTTCCCGGATACCTTTCAGCTGCTGATCTCTTTCCCTCCTCACAGCACCTTGTGTCTCCTAGACTCACAGCTTCTGAAGCAAACGAGGCAGTGTCACACAAATAATCCCGACACAGTCTAGGTTCCTTTCCAAGGCAGCTTCATTCTTTATACCAAAAGGTAGGAGGCAGGAAAAATAGTGAATGAACATAAAAGACTGCAGTGTAAATACCACAAACTACACATATGAAAGAGTCTAATTTATAATTGTAGTTTTAAATTTACCAGTTTCTAACTGTTGAATCTTGACTTTCTTATGGGAATATTCTTTTAAGGCAGTGAACAAATGCTGCAGGTTAACAGAGGAAAGAGAAATATAAAAAGGAGAAAGGTGTGAAATGTGGACACAAGCCAGTCTTAGATACAAGTTGTGTGGAATCAGCGATTTGTGTTCTTTATAGCTCAGTAAAAATGTGTCATAGCTCAGATTTTTGTTCCTGTAGTTCCCATGATGTCAGTGGGATTTCTCTGTGAAAGCCTCAGAGCCTGACCCTTCTGAACAAGTGCAAAGATGATGCTTTTGCTGGTTTGTTCTGGTTTCTTTTCCTGTAGGTGAAGATGAGGATGAGTTTGAGAATTTCGTGCTCCCCCTCACAGTTTGATTTGAAAGTGTGACTCAGATACTCAGCAGTAGTTCCAAACAAGAAGAAACAAAGGTAGGTTTATTTCTATTGTAGGGGAAGAAATGATGCATGGGAAAAGCTGACAGTGGGGCAAGCATTCAGCAGCAAGCTGGTCACCTCTGCTGGCAGTCTCCCTGACACCTGTGTACCTGTCTGTGGGCATTTATTCCTGAACACATAGATTTAAGTAGGAATTTAGACAGTAGAGATACAAAGGCTGTGAATACTATGCTAAACAAACTTTGTACAAAGATTGAAAAGTCACTGGGATTTCTCCAGTGTTTTGCAGATCAGGGGACTCCATTTAAGTCTCATTTATAATCAAAGAGACAGATTTTTCTTCAGGGATAGCTTATCTGTTCCATATTCCCCTTTTCCATGCAAGTATCCTGTTTGTGTATATTAACATATTTATTTGGGGGTATGAGGAGACATGTAACACACTTGATAAAACACTGCTGCTTTAAAGTATTTTTTTTTCCAAACAAGAATTTATTATATAAATCAAGACTTTATTAAATGGCTGGGCATATATGTATAAATTGGAACGGGTCTTGAAGTATTGCACCCTTAAACTGAACAAAGTGATTAGGATAACTGATAGCTAAATAAGGTTTTTATGTGCCTGTGGGAGCCATATTAGGATTGATTTGACAAGGCAGTTCAGCTGTGGCAACAGTCATAATATCTAACACAACATTATGTTTTATTAGTAAAATCCTTAAGTGTAGCAAGCTGTTTGTGTCAAAACAACAGTATATTTTAGGGAAGAAAAAGACTTACTGGATAGAAGGTGCATCATCAGGAATCATAATATATTAGAGCACTCTTGCATTAAAGAGATCTTCTTCTGCCATCACTGAGTCAGTAGTTAACTGCACACTGGAGTGCTCACTTCGCTTCACAGGGTCATTTTGAAGAAACCTTAACAGTAGTTTTTAATTTGCTATTTTAAAATATGATGGCAACTTAAATACTGCTTCATCATATTTATCTACTTTTTTCACAAGAAAATAAACAGATAGGCTGGAAGTATTTGGTAAACATTTGGCTGCAGTACGTGGCTGACTTTACCTGAAGATGTGCAGTTCACAGTCACCACTTGATTTAAGGATAATATTTTTCTTTAAATCGTACTAAGGGTTATTTCGAAAACTATTTAGTTCTGGTTTCTTCCTTTGTTGTTGCTTTATGTATTTAACTGTAATCACTTTTCATTTTTAAAACAGAGTCAGTTCACCTATCTTGGATTCACCTCTCCTGTGTTCAAGTTATAAATCCTAAAAATTAGAACAAAGAGGTCAGTTGGTAGCACAACCATTTCTGTAGGAAACTGGATCCCTCTTGTGTGAGGATTCAATTTATTAAAATAATTTTGCCATTGTCCTGTCTGGATTGCTCGAAACTGTCTTGGTAGAGAAATTTTAATGGAGTGCCAGTGATATATTCCTAAACTAGCAAGTTCTTAACGACCCTGGAAAGTGACTGCTTGATTACACTTTAACGGTATTTGCAAATAAAATCACAAGTAATTAAGGGGAAATCTCCAGGCTTTTGAGCAAGTTTGATGCATGATAACTGCCTGATTCAGCTTCATCTAGAGTAATGCTGTGTAGACAAGAGCTACTGAGATCAATAGCAACATAATGATAGTGGCAGAATTAAGTGAGTAACCTGAGAACTGTGTCTTCAAAATGCATGCAGCTGCCACCAGCCAGGGCCACACAGTGCACTCCTGCTTCCGTCCTAAATGTTCATCAAAAGACGCCCTGCAGGAAAATGGAGTTAGATGCTCTTTATTGCTGATCGTGTCTCTTGCCACATTTATCAGGGAAATTGGATTAGCAGTTGGCAGCTGCAGGTAGACAAGGTTCTGCAGTGATTAAATATGCAGCTTGGCTGCATTTGTTGTGACAGACCTTTAGTAAATTCTACTGTAAGCACCATCTGTCTAATTTGTGTAAAGAAAACTTGGTGCTTTAAGCTACTGATAAAGAACTAAATCTGTTGCTTTATCATAAACAAAACTTTTGCTCTAAATTATCTTGAACACAATTTATTAGGTTAAAGCTATTTTTCTATCATAATGAATAAATAATACATGCAAAAGTGCTTTCAGGTACTTCATTTTGCAAGTACTGAAAACAAAAACAGTTCAGTTCTTCAATAAAATGCTTAGTATTGCAATCCATGGGGAGATGACACTGTTAAAATATCACTATGAAAATGGTCCAGGACTGCCAAATTCATTTAATTTGTGGGTTTTACTAGGACTTTCTAACTGGCTAGGGGTTTTTTTAGGTTTTTAATATTTCTGAAATGCACCAGTGAAAAACAGTTGTAACAAGAGGGATCTTTCTTTTAAAAATATATTTGTAATCATTACATCTGCATACAAAGCGTATGTTCAGGTTTCTTTTCCAGGGATATCAAATATAACTGAAGACGGCTGAAGTAACTACGTGTGTTGCTTTCCTTTTTTCTTTTTCCTTTTTTGTTGGGTTTTTTGCTTGCTACTTTCTTCTTCTTCATGTTTTTATATTAATAGGAAAAAAATTTCCAGTATTAAAACACTGCCTAATTTTCTCCTAAGAGCATCAAGATTTCTCCTGACAGTGTGGGTAAGTAATCTATTGCCTGGGCAGCCGGAATCTCAGTAGTACTTTGTTTATAGTTGTGACATCATCAGATTTGCCAGAAACGCATGGAAAGGGGATCTGAAGAAAAAGCAGTTAAATAGCAACATGCTATCTTTAGCTGGTTTGTAGAAACTCCATGCTGTTAAATTATTTAAAATCCTTGATTTTCAGCTTGCACACATTAAAAGTTTTCACACTAAGTGCCAAATGTTGCAAACAGCACTTTAACAGAATGATTTTGCTTTGATCCCTGTAGCAGTTCCTGAATAATTTATCACAGGTTATTGCCTTAATTCTGGAGAGGGATAGAGCAATAAAGGCAGATGAAAACACTCCAGTTGAAACACCTTGGGGCCTGCTCATTCCTCTGACACGGCTCTTTTGTTGGAACTATTTAGAGGTTATTAAGATGTGTCTCCAGAATTAAGAGTATGCTGTAAGGATGAAGACAGCCATCTTAATTCTAAAGACAAAGCACAATGACCCTTCACCTTTTTTTTCCTTTGTTGTTATTATATAGTAGAATTATGAGGGTAATATTATAGCTGCACCCAGTAGTGCCACTATAGTTAAGGGTCTGTCAGACTTTCCATTACCAGCCCTGTTTTGGGGGTGGTGGGCGTGAGCAGGCTCGTCTGTTTCAGATGGCCTTGCTCAGACACTTGGCACATGTTGGCAAGTCACAGGGGCTTTTCTGGGAATATTTACATGTTCAGCTCCTTTCCCTTGAAAAAAATCCATTGAAAAACGTGCCTCAGGACTTTGAAACAAAATACTTGAATTTATTTTTTAAACGGCTTTGTTATAATTAAATCTTAAGGAAACCTATCAGTGACATTCAGGGAAGAATATTCTGAAGCTGAAATTTGAACAAAATCGCTTCATTAGCGAGAAGAGCCCTGTATAAACCCACAGGATGCTGACAAGCTCCTCTTGGCGTGTTTCCTGTATTTACTGTCCCCTGCTCCTCCTCTCACTCTTCTGGCCACTGCTGGCAGTGCCCTTTGCTGTCCCGCTGCCCCAGGAAGGGCTGGGGTGCAGCTGGGAGGACGCAGCAGCCTTGGGTGTCCCTCCCAGTGTGCGAGGCACTCCGGCTCCCACGGGATGGCACACGGAAAGGAGGTGTGTAAGTGTGTAATCCTCCTTGTCATTAATACATTTTGTGCATGTAAGTGCCACTTGATTGCTTACAATGGTCTGAAACGAGATTCTCTTGGAGAATTTTTAGGAGTTTGGGGGGAAGGTTCTTACTGAATGTGAGGTAAGCAAGCATGGAATCCAGGGTGATTTTTGCTCCTGTTAGAGTTTAAGGGTGTTTTGTACCAGTGAGTTAAGTGGATCAGGATTTATCTCGGGGTTCTGGAGGCTGTTCCATGGGCTGTTCATCCTGTGCTGGCTGTGGCAGTGGTGTCTTACACAGCTGAGTTCTCATGGATCCTATCTAAACCACTGGTTTGCTGGGGTTTTACAGGACAAGAATATTAGATCTAAATCGTAGATGTTGTTGATTGAGGTAATTTATTAAGAAGTGTAGTTATGGGCTTTTTAATAACAGTATCTCAGTTTAAATAGAAAACCAAAAAATGTAGTTTATGTAGTAGTTGTTGTTCTTTCATTAGAATTTGAGGTCCAGTGGAGTCTGAAGCTGCCTGGTGTCTGAGTAGGTTCCCAGAAACCTGGGACCACAGTTCAGAGAAAGCTGGACATCTCCTTTTATTAATAGTTTTTAAAGTCTCACAATCAAATTGTTTCTTAAATATTTTTGCAAAAGAGTGTTTTCTTGAACTATTTTTTGGTAGACAGAATAAGCAGTTGGAGGCCTGTGGGTTGGGCTGGTTGTGCTTTCCCAGTCCACGTCCCACAGCCACACGAGGAGGGTGAGCTCTTTGTCCCCAGCAGTGCTCGAACAAAGGCCAGGCCGTGCCTTGCCAGGGGCCGTGGCTCCCCTTCTCCCTTGCCCCAGACTTTTCTTTGTGCAGCCTTGTTATCTCCTTTCTTGTGGCTGGAACGGGCAAAGGAACCAAAACCAGTGGGGAATTTTTCCACTCCCTTGTATCTGTTGCTGCATCTCTGGCTGCCTTCAGAGAGAAGTATAAAGTATTGCTGCCAAGTTCTTTTAATTCTTTATGTTTTGGCCACCTTGTCTGCTGAGCAGTTATTTTCTGTGCAGACCAAGCAGCACACCAAGTATGAAAATACAGATGAGTATAAAGTTACAATTTTATATTGCATCTCCTCAGTATTGAACACTTCCTCTCCAGTGATTTCAGAGTCCCATTAAAGTTAATGAGAGTTGAGACCTCTGAGCATCTTTGCAAGTTCAGGCCATTTCAAAGCACAACAGAAAGGAAATGCAAATATTAAAATACTCCCAGCAACCTCACTAGTCTTTGGTAAAGAACTCCATTTGTCCTGGGATAAATCCATGTGTGTGCCACCCAAGTCAGCCACACTGATGAGTCTGTGTGTGAAAAGTAGAAATTAGTCCTGGTCTAAGCTCACATGGACCAGTTTAACAAGGCATCAGCAGTAATTTGTTCTTTATGTGATCAATTAAAATGAATATGTGGCTCTTATCTTTTATATTTCTCAACACTATAAATATTGCAGTGTAGGCACCAAGTGGTACATTACTGAAAACCCTGGGTTTAAAGAGAGAACTCCTTACTGAGTTTTTTTGCCATGGTTCTGCGATTATTTTTTCCCAGACTCTGCAGAACTGTGACCTTTTTTTTGTAAAAAGAAAAGAAGTACAAATCCCACCTGCAACATCAAAAAGAATACTTATGTCTGAGTAAATTGAAGAGTTTGTTTATGTTGTTAAAATATTTTTCATTCACTGGTGTTTATTATTGATGTCTATTAATTATGCTGAAAACATCCCCTTAGTAGGGGCTAATTATCTGTGCATACAGTGTGGTCTGCACTGGAGCAGGAAGGATTCTGAAGCCACACTTCAGCCACTAAACAGGAAAAAATGCATCTCAGAACTAATGTTAACACAGGCAGAGATTTGCATCGCTTCCTTGAAATTGAAAAGTCATTTTTTGAAAAATTGTACTTGGAAAATTACGTAAAAAAACCCTAACAGAACAACAAAAGATATGTTAGAATAACAGTACAATGGGAGTCTCAGTGCAGCCTTAATTGTAGTTTGTTATGAGCACCAGTTAGTCTTACACCATTCAAAATATTACAAGCTTAAATTAACATTTTATTGTTATTATCACTTTAAATATATTAATACAGGAAGCACTTTTAAACATTAATACATAGTATTCATACATTGTGTTTTAATTTGCATTATTCATTATGAGAGCATATAGAATAATCCAAAGCATTTCCTAAGCCTTTTCCTAATGTCAGCACTAGAAAACTTGTGGAAATCTTATTTATCTTTGTGTTTCTTCTGAAAAAAAAAAAAAAAGGAGGTTTGAGCAAGACATTTAAACTAATGAATCAAAATCAGATATGTGCTCATTATTGGCTGATTATTGCTCCATCTGCTCGGCGCTAACGTGAAAATCAATTATGGAGCCTGCTCCGGCTGGCAGCGTGTGCCGGGCTGGGGCGCAGAGCCGCGCTCGGTGCCCTGCCAGGCCCGGCACCAGGGCCGGGGTGGCACAGGGGCACAGGAGACCGAGCTAATGAACTCGGGAATCAGCCGGAATCACCGCGCAGTGGCCAGCGCGGCGAACAGAGCTCCCTGTTCTGTTGTGTCACACCACGGATCGGGGAGGCATCCGAGGGGGTTCCTTCCCTTTGTGCGTCCCTAATGCTTTCATAAAGAGAAAGAAAACCAAAACGTGTCTTTAATTCCAGACACAATGTACCTACATTTGGTTTAACATCAAAAGTGCTTAAAAAACACCATACAAGTGCTATCTGGGGAGATTTCTTTCTCTGGTATGAATCATGTCTTTAATTTAGTCAGTTACTTTCTATTTATGTCAAGTCTATTAATATCACAACACCTGCAGTTGCCTTGATCCAGAAGAAAATGGACTTCTGCAAACAAAATCAAAATCTTTACATTGTAGTTTTCTTCAATAAGTAACGATAATGAACTCTGTTTGTTTTAAATATTGAGTACATTTTTAAACTAACACATACAATAATGCCCCTGGGTACTTTCTTAACCCTACAGAGAAATGCTTTGTATTTTTATAAATACAGTAGCTGTAGTTCTCTCTCAGGTACACAGTCAATGTTGGAAATAAACTGCTGAAATACGTAGTGAGGGATTATGAAAATATTTGGTTTATAATTGAGATCTCACAAAACTATGAAAATCAATTATGTGTTTGTTTTATGAACAGAAAAACAACATTTAAGAACAACTACATGATTTACAAGAAATCAAGCTTTTAAAAATATTTTTATTTTAAGTCAGTTGTGAAGCTCTACACTTCACTAATAATCTTCTTGGTTAAGAAAGGGAAATGCACCGATATCGAATCGCAAGTAGGAAATGATCCTTTCAGGACTGACAGGCTGTACAGGAGCCCCTGGTGATCTGAGTGCCATCCTCAGCTGGTGGGGGTGGATCCTGGTGACCACTCAGAAAACCCCTATTTGAGACCTTTGCAAGCCTGAAGTTATTTTGTCTGTGCAGGCTCAGCAGTAAGAAAGTAAGTCCAAAGCAGAAAGCAGTATCTTTATTCCTCCTAAAATCCGTGGAAAGCATCCCTTATTTTCAGTTTTAGAGGACTGGAGGAAAAAAACCCCACAACAACAACAACAACAACAACAACAACAACAACAACAACAAACCACCCAACTCCTGCAGCCAGACTGTGAATTAGCATCTCATTTTCCAGTGGGCACCACTGGGTACATTTAACTTCATTAGTACTGTTTGTGCTTGTGTTACCCTAAAACTTAATAAAATCAGGAAGATGTGTAAAAGCAGATCAGTGCTGCTTCCATTTCAGATTGGTTTGACTTTGTTTTTCCTTGTGTGCCATGAGTGTCATGCTCCTGTACAGAACTGCAAATCTCCAGCTGTGGGAGGAGTAACTCAGTCTTACCTCTGCTCCCCTTGGAAGAAATGGATGCATCCATGGAGATGGCTTTTTATAGAAGGATCCAGGATATACAATCCCCAGGACCCTTTCCTGATTTTTTTTAAAAATTAATTTATTCCTTCCACTTTATGGATTAAGTTCATTTCAAATAAATAAAAGCAGCATCCAACTTCTGGATTTCAGTATTCCATATTCTCAGTGAAAATACATGGAAATGTAGCTTTGTGTGGAATTCAAAGGTCAGGCCTTCCCAGTTTCTTTTCCCTGGCACAGGTTCAAAATGTTTTTCTGCCTCACCTTTGGCTGTGAAGGAGAAGTGCATGATTCTGTTCAGTGGATTTCTCCTCATCTGGACAAGTCCAGCTGCCTCCAGGTATTGATCCCAAACATTACAGCACAATGAGCTGCTATTATCACAACTCTGATTTACTGTAGATAAAAACAAAAAGGTAAATGGGAAAAGAAGGGAGGGTCAGGTGCCAATTTTATTGTATCAAGTTTAGATATCCTTTGATTAACACATTTCTTTTTTTGGTTTCAAATATATCATCATGAAATGGATTTAATAGCAAAGAAAAACTGTTTTACAAAGAGATTTTATTCTGTTACGTTTGAGGCCCTAGTATTTTAAAACTGAAAATGGAAAATACAGCATATTATAAAAAATAATATCCATTTACTTATATTGTTCAATAAATAAACAGTACAAAGAGGCAAGAGATAAAAGACTAAGCTTTTAATATCTCATAAGGTGATGTTTATTCTGTGTTGAATACTATCAGAAATAGTCACTTGTAAATCATTGGTAGAAGAATGTCTTGATAAACTTTTCAAGTGATTGTAGGAAATATTTTGGGTCTAAGGCCTGTCCATAAGAAAACAAATTACACTGGGTAATCTCTCACCTGATCACAGTGTTTAGGATTTAAGCTTTGTCCAGTAGATGGCAAAAATGAGCAGAAACAATTTCTTTAAAGTCCTTTTGGTCCGGGGAGGAGAGAGGGAAGGCAGGGGGGCCTCTGTCGTATCTTGTATTTTAGCACCAGGATGGAGCTATCGGGCTCCTGGTTCAGAGGTGCATCGCAGGTACGCCGAGGCTGCTCTGGTTCCAAATGGGGCTGGCTTGTAGCAGGCTTGCTTATACTAATTGAGTTTCTCCAGCAAATCAGGCTCCTTGGAAAAAGGCCAAAGGCTTTTCATAATTGTATTGACAAGAAAATGAATATGATAAATGGTGTTCATTCAGCTGAGACAAGATTTATAGTTTTCCTCTGGCAAGGGATGAAGAGAAAATATTTATAATAATAGTAAAATTTGTTTTAAGGTTGTCTTAGGTGATCTCTCAAAAGACTTCATTAAAATATTTCCAAATATTTTAAGCAGCTTCAGGTGTTAAGTGTAGCATCTTCCCAAAGTATCCAGTAATGAATGATTTTAAAAAATCACACAAACAAACAAACCAAAACCAGAAAACCAAACCCCTGAATATGAAAGTCATTTATTCTTCCTGAAATATTGATATGTCAAGCTGTCAATGACGATTGCAGTACCACAGCTTGGGAAAGTTTATTTGTCTTTTGTATTCGGAACATGTGGGCTCTGCAGTTTGTAGGTCAGTCCTGAACGAGCAGGCGTGGCCTGGAGAACCCTGAGCACCCACAGGTGGACAAGCAAAACCTGGTTTTCCCTAACGGTGGCGACTCTCCTTACGTATTTTATTCTATTTCCAGCTGCCTGGATAAGATGTTGAGTGTTTAATCTGTTTTGTCCAAACTAACACCAGAATGCAGTCTAAGGTCCTTGGACTGGAGTCAGGTGCATCCACGGATATTCAGTTGTGAATTCAGGGAAATATCCACCTTTCTGTCCTTTTCACTTAGTGTTCCTTACAGTTAGGTGGGAGCGCAGAGAAGTCCTTTCCTGTGCTCCTACCAGCTGATTCTTGGGTCTCATGACTTCTGTTCTCTGTAAAAGAAAGAGGTTGCAGTAAGAAAATGGGTTGCAAGAATTAGATCATTAGGTTTTCTCAGAGCTGCAGTCAGTTTGGTCACGCCTGACATCTGTGGGTGAGTGCATGAAGCTGCCTGTAGGAAATACCTGTGTGTGCAGACACAGACACTGAGCTCACAGAGAGGTGACCTGCCAGGGAGGGCGTTCATCTCGTGGTCACGTGAAGGTTCCAGTTGAGCTGGATATTGGGCTGGCTGATCCTATGCTGCTCCAGACATTACATATTTATCCAAATTCATATCATATTTCTTAACAAAATAAAACTGTGGGCAGCAATAAGATGGCTTCCTCAACATTATTCTGAAGAACTAAATTTTTGAGTTATGTGTTTTAACTATTCAGGACTAGGCACAAGCTTGAAAGAGCCAAACTGCTGTAGAGACTGAAGTTTCCCAGTCACAAGAAGAGAATGCATTTCTCATGAAGCGGTAATCTGTTTGTAATAGCACTTTTTGCCCACTTGCAACTCAAACCCCAGTATCATTTTTTGCAGCTTGGATTCCTTTGAGCTTGAACTGACTGCTCAGGTTAAGTTCATGCCTTAGCCAGATTCCTTGAAGCTTGTGGTTAGAAACACTTAAAAATAATACTCTGCTTAAAACCAATTTATTCCACCTTATTGGATTTATAAAAGAAGCAATAAATTGCCAAAGCCTTCCTGTTGACCCTGGCTTTTATAAAATTTATCTGCAGTTTCCAGTCTTCCCTCGTCAATGAATATGGACTCAATGCTTCAAGTTTCTGAATTAAGATAGCGAATCATACGGGATGTATCGGCAGCCTTTGCTGCTGGTTTACATTTTGCTTGGAGGGTTTGGCTGTCAAGTTACTCTCCTTGCCATGAGATCTGAAAAGGTAATTGCTTCCTATCCCATGAAATTCCACAGTGAGGCTGTGCAGCATTGCACCCTCTCCCTGCAGCGCTCACGGGGGTGCTCGGAAGGCTGAGAAAGGGGGATGAGTTAGGAGGATTAGCAGCACAGCTCAGTTCTGTACCTTACGTGGCATCTGCTGCATTTGGAGAATATTGACCATCCTCTCTTGAGAGTGAGCTGGCTTGGAAGCCTACCTCAGCAAAAATGCAGCTGCCATTAGTGAGCTTTTAAAGGTGTAAGATGGCATGGGTCATCTCTGCCCTTTGAGAGTATTTCGAGTAGGTCAGATTTGAATGTAAATCCCAGTTTGTTACTGGACAGCTCTCCCTGGTGTGTTTAACTCGTTTGTTTGATGCAGAGTGTGAAGAGCTCCGTAAAGGAGTGAGAAGCAAGGCCTGAAAGTACATTTCTCATGTCAGCCTCTTCCCCTCTATAGCTCGGCTGCAGAGCCCGGGGCAGGTGGCAGCAGGATGCAGCAGTGTGGAGCTGCCCCAGGCAGCAGCAGCCTGTCCGTCTGTCCGTCTGTCCGTCTGTCCGTCTGTCCGTCCGTCCGTCTGTCCGTCTGTCCACATGGTGCTGCTGTTGGTTGTCAGGGCTGTGGCTGGGCTTCAGCTCCACCCCAGAGCTCGGTCGGACCTGGGCTGCACAGCCCCACACAGGTCTGTGTTCCCATACAGGGTCTGTGTTCCTGTTCAGGGTCTGTGTTCCCATACAGGGTCTGTGTTCCTGTTCAGGGTCTGTGTTCCCATACAGGGTCTGTGTTCCTGTTCAGGGTCTGTGTTCCTGTTCAGGGTCTGTGTTCCCATACAGATGTATCATCTCCAAACAGAATTCTTCTTTTCAGAGAAGCCAGTAAAATGATTTGTACATTGGTATGTATTCACTAATGGCTCCTCTGCAGTGTAACTCTTTGCCTGGCTTGTGATAGAACAATCCTGTTAGTTGATACTGATAGATTTGGGGAATCCTAGCAGGACTATGAGGTGCTGCAGGCAGAGCCAGCCCTTGGCAGGGCAGGGCTCCGGCCTCGGGAGCTCCCCTTCCCTGGCTCGGGGTTCGCTCAGGCCCCCGAGCTGCTCGTGTGTGTCCCCTGTGCCTCGAGGCCTGTTCTGTGCAGCGAAGATACAAACACTCGTGAGGGGTTTGATCCAGGCTGCTGATTGATAGGGGTGGTTTGATCTGATGTATTCAAATTATATTGCAGCACTTCCGAAACATAATAGGGCCGTAACAGCCTTACCCTGGAGCGCTGTTAAAAGTGTTCATAATAAGTTGCTCCATTTTACTACTCCCACTCATGCATGCAACTGCAACAGGTCTCTGACACCAGCAGTTCATGTTACACTCCAGCTAACACTGCAGCTGACGATTCTGCTTTCTCAATATCTTGAGAGGAACATTACCAAGCTTTTGTAGAGAAACCTCATTCATAGTTTGTGTAAACTATAAGTGCCATTAATGGCTTGTTTCATTTAAAGAAAGAAGATTGGTGCATCAAAGTTGCTTTTGCTGCATTCAGGCTGATTTTGGAGTCTGGAAGTCGTGTGTTACACGGTTGCCTCTATAAAAAACTTCAAATGTGATGTTGCATTTGATCTGTAGGACATGGAAACAGTACCTGTGGAATGCCTAAAGCATTTATTTGTAACAAAAAAAATTACACATAAGTAACTTTCAGTCTTTGCAAAATAATTTTTCTGTTTCTTTTGCAAATGTACTGTGTTGTAAGTGACCAAAATTTTTCAGCTGTGTTCTTAAGTAAATTTGTTAGAATGATTAAGCAAAATAAAAATAAGATTTGAAAATGAGTGAAAGATAAAAGGCAAATCTTTCGATGATCTAAAAAATATCAAATGTAGTCATGAGGATGATTCAGCCCTATTTGTCTTATGGTACCTGATCCCACTGCAATCATATTTCCTTTTTAATTTTTTATTTTAATTTATTTCCATCAGCTTTCACCATCCTTTCTGCACTTAGGAAAAAATAACCATATTATTTGCCATCCATTCAGCTCAGTTGTTGGCATCAAGTTTCTAAACCTTGCTGAGTAAACCACACGAGTTGTTTTCAACCTGCTTCATTCCTAATTCATGCCTACAGAAACCCCAAAAACCTTTGTAAAGAAACCTTCTGCTTTCAATTGCAGCTTTTATGGTGTGTACACAGTTCATAAAATTCTCAGCCCTAAGGTATTGGTAGTTCTTGCACACAAGGACCAGACAACATTTTCTGACTCATGCTGGGATTTAATTGTGCAACGTAAAAGGGACTCTCAGCCCAGTGCAGATCTGGGAGTGAGAACGGAGCAGCAGAGCCACGGGGCCTGTGGAAGCTGCATCCAGACTCTTCCCACCCTCTTTGTTAAATTATGTGAGAGGTCCTTAGCACTGTGTGGCACCTCCTCAGAGCTGTGTGCCGCAGAAAGGTGACGCGGGCAGAGAAGCACAGAGCGGGTTGGGCTGGAAGGGACCTGCTAAATGTCACCGAGCACATCCCCCTGCAAGGAGCAGGAGCATCTTCAGCCCCATCATGGCATGAGAGCTTTCTCCTGCGCTTCTCTTCTGTGTGTTTCATAGCTGTTTCCTAGGGAAGGATGGCATTTTAGTCAGCTCCGGTTTGAGAACTGTACTTAATGTCCTCCAGAAGAAGCATTTAAAATCACCCATCAGCAAAAAGCAGAGAAAAAATGGAGATGTGGGAGAGAGCCTCCACCCAGGATCTGTGGGGGGTTATTTTGCTTTAAACGTACACGTTAACATCAGGTATTGGTGATCACCATCAGTGATCCTGCCAGGGCTTAGGTGTGACTTTAGAGGAACTGCTCAGGTTCTCTGCTGGGTGAGTGACTGCCAGGATTTATTCTGGGCAGAGCCCACTCACGAGCCCTTCCCGGGCAGCTGCCCATGTGGGACCAGGGATTTCACAGGGTGCAGCTGGCACAGCTGGCACAGCTGGACTGCACGGCCTGGGCATCGCCCTGCTGGGCTCTGGGCACTGGAGTAAACTCTGCTCAGCCCCATTTCACACTGCTCTGGGAAGGTTTCACTGCCCACTCTAAGTATTTCAAGGTACTACAATTGATCAGTGTTGAATAATGGCAGTTAACATTTTTAGCTTTTATCACCAAGTAGTGGTTTCTGAGATTTCTGTTCCAGTGTACAGAAAGATGTAACTTCTGGAAATGTGCTGTAGGGATTCATTAATTATGTATGATCTTTGAACATACAAATTCCTGTAAAGGTACTGTTATAAAGGAATTTTGCATTATTTTCAAATGTCTTCCTGAAAGTTAATAATTATATTTTTAAGGAAAACTATAATCCATAATACTCTATGATCTTTTAAAGTGTATTTGTCTTTTAAGCCTGTGAAATCCTGGCAGACATCTGGGGAAAAATAAACAAGTAAACCAAGTGATGATCATAAAACTCACTTTGTGTTCCTGAACAATGTTTCCAGACCCTGAATTTTCCAATTCTGAAAAATTGTGTGATTCAGATAAAAGAATGAATCCGTACATGCCTTCCAATCCTTGGACTCAGTTTTCAAGTTTTCTTCTGTACCATTCTTCCAAGTAACTTAAAATCACAAAAATAGTTGAGATTCTCTCACTCAGCATGATTTTATGACTGAAGTATTAGGAAAAAATAGAGGATGCACAGCAAATGTCAGGAGATGACAACAGACAGTATGTGCTCATTTATCTTACCAAGTCAGCCAGAGCTCTTGTATGTGCCTGCAGCTTATGGTGAGCTCCTCAGAGCTGATCAGAGACACATTTTAACTCAGGATGCATTTGACTGAAATTTATATGATAATAATTTCCTTTTTAAACTGAGAGAAACACAAAGTGATGGCATGAGGCAGAGGGGGAAAACAGAGGCAAGCACCTCTTTCTTTCATCACCCTGTCCTTGAGGGAGGGAGCTTCCTTTCTGTCTCTCTCTCAATTAATCCACTGGCTGAGTGGATTGCCACAAACTCTGCCCAGGCTCCTCTCATCCCTAAGAAGTTCTTTCCACCACCTGGAGCCCTGGCTGTGTTTGCTCCTCCTGGCAAACCCCTGTCTGGGCACCAGGCTTCCAGCTCTGCTGCCTCTCCCCTCTCCTCCCTGACGTGCCCTTGGCACCGAGAGTTTCTGGCCCCTGGCCCTGTAGGGAAGGACTCAGTCCCTGTCTGCAGACAGTGCAGCTTAGCCTGCCTGTTCCTTTTTCTGAGAAGAACATAACGTAAAGCAATAAATGAAAATATGGCTTCATTGTATTGTGCTTCCATTGGTAAGTGAAATTTAAATTTGTTTTAGAGCAGGATTTTTCCTCCTCTTTCATATGTAATGATGTACAGGAAATGCATGTAAAGGTATTGTTTTCAGAAATTTAATTTGCACCAAACTAAACACAAAAAGTTCTGGTTAAGTCTTAGGTCAGCTGGGAGTTTTCTTGCTATGCAAACCTGTAGGTACATAAAAATGTGATCTGAGATATGCCTCTGTCCAGGCTACACTTTGACAAGGAATTAGTGACTGAAGTGAGGTGCATCAGGTGATTCTTCTCACCCACGGTGCTGACTGCTGACATCATGTGCATTCTTCCTCAGTCTGGACTACACCAGTCAAGGCAGTTCTGGATAACACACAGGTGCTTCACACACATGGCCTCGTTCAGGTGATGCAAATCAGCTAAAATTTATATGTGGCTTTGTTCTGTGTGGGCCCTGCACTGTCGTGTGCAGGAAATAACTGTGGTAATGACTCTGAAACAAACATTGGTCATCCAGTGTGCTGCTTTCTTTCCATCCTCAGTTTTACCTAAGTTTGTGACATCTGTTTGTGTTGGAATGTTACCTCCGTTTCTTCTCCCTATGAGCTGTAAGCTCTGTGCTCGGGCTGAAAAGAGAAGGGGAAGAAAAGGGTAGAGCTGTGTTTGGGGAGGGTGAATGTACACAAAAGCTTGTGAGTATGGAGGCTGAAATCTTTAATACTGGACTTAAGCAGACTCTTTTCTCCCTAGATTGGCATGTAGTGATTTCATATGTTTGAGTGCAAAGCAGAAAAAACCCCAAAATGCCTGTTTTTAAGATATGCAAGTATGTTCAGTTGTCAGGGAGTAAAACCTGAAAGATGAACTTTTTGCAGTTTTGAAGACGAGCGCCTCAGCGAGTGCTGAGTTCTGCACAGATCCAGCTGTGCGGGTGGGGGAGCGCTGGTGTGTCCTCTCCTTCTGCTCATTTATCACTGATATGGTGCTGCAGACAGCTCTGAGATGCCTTTGCTAATGTGATCTGCTCAGAAGATGGGAAGCCTGGCGTAGGATGCACTTAGTCAGGCAATTATCCTTGTTGGGGCTCCGCAGCTTCTTGGCAAGGGCTGCTGTGTCTTGTCCATTACGGCTGGAGCCGGTCTGAGGGAGCGATAGTGATTTAAAATAAACATCAGAGAGGAGAGAATTGAGAGGAGTTGGAATAGTGTAGTTCACCATTCTTCATCCCCAATATATTTCACTTTTAATTCTGTATGTACAGGTCTCCTTACCGTGTGTTTTTGAACTCCCGGTGGTATAGGAATGATGTTTCGATGCATCTTGGGACCATCCATTTTTTGTTTTGTGGTTTCTTCACATTTTAGTAAACCTCTTCCCTTTCATTAGAAGAGGCTGACATAAAAATAATATTTTCAATATGCTGTTTTTATTTATCTACATTCTGTCATGATATACTTTGATGTAAGTTTTTAATTTTGCTTCAGCTTTCAGCTGCAGTAGCAGTTACTGCTCAGGGTCAGCGATGAGGTTAGCCACAGTAGCACAAAACAATTTCCTGTGCTCACAGCTCAGGTAGCATTTGGATGCGGATTAAATTTTACCACATTTTCCAGTAGCCAGACACAATTATTTCTAATGAGCTTTAAATTGCTTCCAGAACATGTATTTCAAAACTTAGTGTGGTAATCCATTCAGTGTCAACTTCATAAGATAATGGGTCTTCTTCAGAATTTTGGTTAAACGGATTCTTGCAGTCTAACAGGTATTTCTCAGCAACAGCTGAGCCTGGCAGTGCAGTGCTCAGTGCTCTCAGCTGCGCTGCCCTGCCCTCCTCATTCCTGGAGTGGTGGTTCCACAATGTATTGTGCTTCATTTCTAACTCATGTTTCGCAATTGCTTTCTTTTAGCAAATTTATCTTGGCACTGGGCATGCTCATTGTGCTGATTTGAGAGCTTTTGTGCACATTTAGTGGTTGTGGAAGCTTTAAAAAAATCACTTTTTGAAGCTCTCTCTCATCTTTATGATTCACATTTTCCTTTTTTGTCTGGGCACTTCTTTGCACTGCCCAGCATTCCGAATGCCTGGAAAGTGTAGCTCAAGCCATCTTTATGGGCAGTGGTGAATAATAAAAATAGGAAAGGGGAAAAGGCAAAAAACATTTTTTGTCTATAAATATGATACATTCTCACAACCCTTGTTTAATCTCACCGAAGTCTTTTTATATCTTCATCTAATTCGCACATGTTAAAATATGGTTCAGGTGCATTATCATCATCCAGAGTGCTGACTGGTTTGAAATTTAGAACAAGCCCTGCTGAAATGAAACTCAGCCACAAGGAAATCATTTTGTGTTATGGCTTCTAAAAGCCATTCAGGAGAGAGCTGAAAGGAAAGCTGGGTGTGCTGACGTCTCCCGCGTGCCGGGGAGTGAGGGAAGGGCTGGCGTGGGGATGTTCCCTGGAGCCCGAGCAGCCCCGCTGGTGTTGGCTGGCTTGGAACCTCCCTCTGCACAGATACCTTTTTTCTTCCAGCACCTTTGGCCATACTGAGGAGTCTTTTGGTAATTAACTCATTAAATTGGCAGCCAAATTCAAGCCCCTATTTCCTCTCTAGCAGTTTCACCAATATCTTTAAAAACCCCTTTCTTATTCTTATCAGAATTTTGTATCACCCCTGAGTCTCAGAGAGTTCATGATTTTTGTGAGTGACATTGCTCTCGGGTGCAGGGCAAAATGTTGGATTAAAGGAAATTATTGAGAATTTTGGAAGTCAATGTATTTTAAGGTAGTGAGATGCAATTTCTCCCACAGTAAGAAGAAATTGGTGCAAGTTGGATTTTTTCATTTGATTTTTAACTCAATAGTAGCACTGGGACTTCAGTGATTAGTCTCTACAGAGTTTTTGTTTTAACAGGAGCTATGAATTTCAAACACCATTTTTAAATTCAACATGTCAAAGGTCACTTTTATGTTGATTTAATTTCTTTAAATGGTTTCTTTTAACAATAGGAGTTTATAAAATTGTATTTTGGTCTTCCACTACAAGGATTATAAATGTAAGCATATCCTCAGTAGCTGAGGAGTTGTTCTTGACCTGATTCCAAGTACCTCCGTAAATTAGTTTATGTTCAGTAGTATCCATAGTGTATAAAAATATTCCCCTGAAGCTCCTGCTAAATGTTACAAGTAGATCATTCTTTTTTTATCTACTCAGGCATGGCACTGTGCTTCATATTTTGTTCAATAAATGCTCGAACACTGCTCTGTGCTGGAGCCCCCCGTGCCCTGACCGCGGGCGGGGGGCACGGGGACCCGGCACCGCTGGTCCCTCACCTCGGCTGCTCTCCTGGAATGGGCTGCTTGCACTCTGGGGCCCTTCTGAAATGAATCCATGAGCTCAGAACACTTCTCCATGGGCTCTGTCCACTTGCAAAAAGCAGCTTTTAATCTCGCACTAGACGCGGACTGCTCAGTGTCCCTGGGGAGGGCCGGGCCCCGCGTGCCCCTGCTGCCGTCCTGCGCCCACTCCCTGCTGCTCGAGGGGGTCTGACTGGACGGAGGGGTTTTTCTGAAGTAATGAAAATTATGGAACACCAGCAGCAGTGGATGCCTCCTAGAATTCATGTTCCCAGACTAAGGGATTCCTAGGGTTTTTCCAGCTTCTTTCCTCATCATCCATTTTTTACATCAGCTTGCAGTTAATTTCCTTATTAAGTAAATAAGTGCCTTCTGGACAACTACTAAGCTCTTTTGTTGCTTATTACACCAAGTAGTTGAAGGACTTGTGGCTGCAGGATGTCATGCTTGGACAGCTCAGCTACAGACTCGAGGCTCTTCCTTTCTTGGACCCAGAACTTTGCTTATTTCTGAAGGCAGGTATGTATTTGTGTTATTGGAGTTGAGATTTTCAGCAGAGAATTTAACAGTGGAGAAGGCCAGCTCAGTTTAATTTACAGCACTCTCACCCTTCTGCCTTGTTTGTGCCCTGAGAATTTTACTGTTCAACAGTGGTTTCCAAAACCAGTGTCTGCCTTCCCGCTTGATCTCACAGACAGAGTTTTGTATATAATTTTATTTTTTTTCACAGAATTTGGAATTCACTGATCTTCTCAATAACTGGACCAGAACTCATCAAAATGATTAATGCTAATTAAGACGAGCTGTCTGGGACATATTAAATAGTTCACTGTGGGAAGCTAAATGGAGTTTAATTTTTGTAAGAGTAATTTCTCAGTTATGTAAAGACTGAAATAAATTAATATCCAGGTACACTATCAGACTTTTTTCTTTTTCTGCTATGTTTTACTTTTCAAAGAGCTTTTGGATTCTGCTCCTGTTTAGTATAACAGAGATTTAACACCATTTGGAGTTAGTTTCTATGCAGCAGCAGTCTCTGGAATGGTATCTCTTCCCCAGTCACACTGTGTTCGTGACTGTAGCATTTGGGATAAGAGAGGTGCTGTAGGACCATTTACAAATGTGAAAACCACTCTGCATTCTCATTCATTAAGTTACTTTTTGTTTAATTAAGAAGGCTTGATTTTGATTTTGTGACCATCCTTCCTAGCTAAATATTTGCTTTTCTCTTCCCTTCCATAATTCTAATTTACCATTCCAGCTTCTTACAGACCCCACTTACTTTTAAGCAATCCCTGACCATACTCCCAGTCTTTTTTTTTTTTTGCATCTCCTTTTCATTTACAACCTGATGGATAAATAGCCTTGTACTTGCTAGAAGTGGTGACCAACTTTAATGTTTTAAACAGTAACTTATGCCTTTCTGTCCTTGCATCAGATGACACCAAATGGGAGGTACTTTGATGCATTAGGGGTTTGGAAACAAAGTTTTCCCCTTCATTTTCGTAATTGTATGATGTAAATTTGTCATTGCTGGTAATCAATAGCATTAAGGGAAAGAACTGAAATGAGGCAGGGAGATGATTTGCAAGTGGAAGTTTGTTTGGGTGGGAAGGAGAGCTGTGCAGAGGCTGACCCAGTTTAATGTCAGGCCTCAGTATGTATTAAACAACGCTCCATCTGTGCCATCTCAGGCAAGGTTTTAGGGCATTTTTTAATTGCCTACTACAAAATCACAACTGCATTGTCATAACTTCCTGTCCCAGCTGGCAGTGTTTGGGCTGTGAGCAGGTAAGGCCCAGTTTGCTCACTGCTCCTTGATCCAAGTTGTCATCACAGCCAGGACAGCATGGAGAGCAGGCGAGCCGAGCTTCTCGTCTGTGGGCTGTTGTGCTGTTATTTATGGGAATCCTTGCAAAAATCTACAGCTCTGTATTATTGTCCTCTAGTTAAAATCGCCAAGAATGATGAGAAGTAACAAAGCCAAGACTGGCACTTGGGTTCTGTGCAGGCCAAGCTTGTCCAGGTCAGCATCAGAGGGCTCAGTCGAGTCAGGCTGCCTCACGGTGGGCAAGAGCTCTGGCTTTGCTGTGCTTGGACCACTGCTCCAGCTCACTTTCATCAACTGCTTCAGGTCTGAAAAAAACTGTCATGAAGACAAACTCACTCTGGGGTGCTGTGAAGATGAGCATTAAACTGTTACAAGGTACTCAGAAAACTTGGTAACGAGACGTTGTGAGCACAGAAATCTGTGCAGAGGATTGCACTGGGATCTGCTGCATGGCAGATCCAAAGTCACCACTGCCGGTTAATAGCAACAACAACATTTACCAGTAGCTGTTATTTTTACATTATAAACATGGAGTTGAGTTAGAAAGTCATTCCCATCTGTGACTGGTAAAACAGAGGCTTTTGAAAAGGACGTGTTTGTTTTCTGAAGAATATGTTTAGTGTGTGTGAACATCAGAAGCGTCTCAAGAGACCTTTCTGGTAATGGATCAAAACCAGGTTTTGCTGAGGCATGAGAAACTCTAAAACCGTGTGTTGCAACTCTAGTCAGACTAAGGAATTCATGCTGATAGACCCAGTCATGGTCTGGCTGTACATCAATGGCAGGAATTCAGAGCTTTTAGTTTAAATTTTGCGTACTAATTGCTTAGTGGCTTTTAAGCTCTAGTCATGCTTACTTAACAGATCTTTTGCATCTTTTACATCTTTCTTCCAAATAGTAATTTAAAAAAAGGCAAAAAATAAGTTTAGATAGTGCCATCAAAATATTTTGGATTTGCGGCCGCTTAGCTAAGTCTTCCCTCCTTCCTTCATTC
>VXBT01001731.1:49095-64585 GCA_013400235.1 Oriolus oriolus | reverse complement strand
TTCCTTTTTCTTTCTTTCTTTCTTTCTTTCTTTCTTTCTTTCTTTCTTTCTTTTCTTTCTTTCTTTTCTTTCTAAACAGGTAATCAGATCCTCTCTCTTGGGACTTTGTCAAAAGATCAGGTTTATCTGCTGAAGCTCAAGGGCATTTCCATCTGTTACTCTCCACTCAAATCTGCCTTTTGTGGAAATTATGTCAGCTTTGGCGTCTTCAAGTTGAACAGGGACGACCACTTTGACAATGTACTTCAGGCCTGTGTCAAAATGCTGCTTTCAGTATCCCACAGTGACCTGCTAGTAAGCAATTACTCATCTTGGGAGTCTTTATGTGAAATGTGAAATAACACCACCACAGGCTTTGTATTGGTATAATGAGAGGGACCTAGAACAGCTCAAATGCAGTTTTCAGTTCAATTACTTGAATTTATGCACATAGTGACATCTGAAGTACAGGTATGACTGAAGTGCCACGTGAAACAGGAGCTTTTCAAGAACTCTCACTAGGCTTGTAAAAGAGAAATGCAATTTTTTTCCCCTTTCTATACTTGCAAATCTATTTCATTGCCTGCATGCACTGTAAAGCATTCTCATATATCCAGCTACTGTGCAATTAGTTTCAATCTGCAAATTGTCACTGCACTGTGTATTCCCCATGAAATGGAAAACTTTAAAATTAAAGTACACCATGTTCCCATTTCTCTGTGGGAAGACAACAGATCTTGCATAATATCAGCCTGAATTTGAACTGTGACTTTTTCTTCAGGACACTTCTGTTCTGAGCTGCCGTTGTCTTGCAGGAAGGGACAAATCTGGGATAGTTGAAGGTGGTAACACCTAGGTTTATTTTTGCCACATAAAGGAAGTCCATAGAAGTGGCAAGTTGCTCTCAATTAAGTCAGTGTATTGTCTGCATAGTCAAACATGCCCAACAGGCACATTCCCAGCTATCCAACGCTTAATTCCTAAACAAGAATCCTTACAAGGAAGATGATGATGGTTGGATTGGGCTGATGGAATCAAGCAGGGACCTTTGCCTGCACACAGCCTGTTAAAGGAGCTCACTTAGGCACCAAAAAAGGTCTCTCTCTGAGGTGGTTTGGGGAAATCTGTGATAAATCTTGGTGAGGTTTCCTGCAGAAGGCAAAATACGCCCGGAGTCCTGCACAGAACCATCCCACTCTTCCCGGACTGACAGCTGTGTCAGACGGCAAAGCACAGGAGTGGGTGTGGACTATCCTGAGCTTATTTTAAACTAATAGCAAGTTATATCCAATGGTAAATTTGAAAAGTTGAAATCTACTGAAGACAAGAAAATATTTTGTCTCTGAAAATATTCTGATTTTTTGGCTAGTTTAGAATTTATCATACTGCCAGATCTGTAAGATCATTCTTCTGTCATCTGTTAATGTTATTAATATTAGTCACTGGTAGAATCGGTATTTGCTATGAATGTGCACTCCTTTTTTTCAGTAATACCCAAAACTAAGCCAGTCTTGTAACCCATTTTTGGAGTGTCTGGCCCAGGATCATGAGTTTCATTATCAGTTTAGAACATCACGTCTTAATCTATATTCTGACCTCAGTATCTGAGGGACTCACTGCAGGAGGTAAGAATTGCTTTCACTTGGCTAAAGAAAGAATTCAAGTATTTAGATATATCAGATTTTCAATGCAGCACATTCATGTGTATCTTCAAAAAAATTAATGTAAGGGACAAGGGAAGGCGCTGAATTTTGATGTTTGGAATTTGGAAGATGCTTGGATCTTGAATATTTAAGGAATGTGACTCTTTTGGTTACTAGAGCTAAGTTCTTTTAAACCTGTAGACTTTTACAGAGAGGGATTTTAAATATTCCTTTCTTACAAGCCTGAATTTCTAAACTTATTAATGTGCCTCTCCTGCAATTGTACTGAAAAGTCATGCATTTGTTACTCAGAAGAAAAATACCAATGTGTGTACAGGTATCTGTGGGGTTTTGTTTCTATTTGATCAGCATAGCTGTTGTGTAAATAATGCTTGTTCTGCACAGCTGTGATGTGATTTGAGGAATGTAAAGGTATCTGCCCATGGAAAAAAGAAACCAGTTGCTCAGTACTTCCTGAATACACTTTAGGGCAGAATCAGAGCCGCAGAAGCACGCTTGGAGTGTGGTACAAACGCAGCATCTGATTGCAGTTCACTGATTGCTTACACTGTTTAATTTATGCTTTTGAACCAGATGGCTGTCCAATAATTTGGGGTTTGGGCCAGGGAGTGCTGGTCTAAACTAATTTGGAATATGGAGAAGGAGACAGCATTTGGGGGAAGAAAAAATAAATCATGCAGTTACATTCTGGTCACCTCGGAATGCCCTGCAGTTCTGACAGGGAAGCTGTTCAAAACCTTCAGTCACATTTATTGATCAGGGGCCTTACTGAGGGAAGAGGCAGGAGCACCCACCCTGAGCGGGTGTAGGTGCTGCTCTGTAAGAGCCACTGCTGCCCTTCGCTGCCCAGGGCCCCGCAGGAGGGCAGGGAGGCACCGAGGCTCCCGGTGCTCAGCACAGTCAGCACTTTGAGCTGCAGGAGGGGAGCCACTGAGAGAAGTGGGCAGTGATGAGCTGAGCAGCAGCATGAGGAGTATTGAGGTCATCCTGTTACATAACGAAATCCATCTCCCGGGTATTTTGAGTGCTTTGTCACACGTGGTGATGGCATGGTGCTTTCTGCCCATGGGCTGGTGCTGCTGTCACTGGGCTGAGGTGGATATGCTGCTCTGAACCTGACCTTGGCCAGGGCAGCAAGCCCTGCTCCTGGGCTTTGTTATCCTCCACATCTCTTCATGTGAGAGGCTGGTGATGTTCATTTTGTATCATTCACTAGCATACCGTGTTTACTTTAACTATCTCTTTGAAATGCAAACTGAACTAATGTAAAAGAGAGAGAAGAAAATGTAAAAGCTAAATAATCTTCAGCTTTCAGGTAGTTTATTCTTCCCCTCTCAAAAAGTGTTGATCTCTCACTCAAGGCAGGTAGGAGCAGTAAGAAAAGTATGTCTTTCCAGTTTTAGCTTCAAACTTTTGTGGTTTAGGCATGTCGGAGTTTAATTATGAGAAACTACTGATTCTTTAGGAACATCTTAGAAAACTTATATTCTGTAGAATTCCTGATATTCTGCTGAGAAAAGTATCAACAAAAATGTTAACAGCTCACTTTTTTTCATAAGCCCTAGATTTGCTTATCCAACGCTTTCCTTCAGTTCAGCTCAATGTCCTAAAGCACCAAAAATAAATACAAATGTACAAGACCAAAACAGAGTGTGGAATCTCCATCCTTGGAGATATTCCTTGATACTGGAAGAAGTCCTGAGGAACCTGTCCGGAGCTGACCCTGTTTTTGACAGGAGGTTGGATGGAGGATTGTCCCATTTGGTTTCCGCCTGCATCTTTAGGATCCTACTGGTCTTTTTCACTTGTTTTCTTGCTAGCTCCCCAAAACACGTTTCGGTTGTGTCCACACACCTGTGCTTACTTGCCATGATTAGTCAGCTGAAAAGGGCTTCTTTTTCTTTCAATTTCCATGTTGTAGTGGCAAAGTGATTTTTTTTCCTTAATACTATGTATCAAGAATTGATATTCAAGTCAGCCATTAAACTCCTCATTTGTGTTAAAGAAATGTTATATTCCATACTCCTGTGATGACATGTCCAGAAGAAGCACTGGATATTTTATAGCTCTTAATTTTAATTTTATTTTAATCATCTCAAGAGTCTCACCTGTCACTGTGTTTTCCTAAGTCATTCTTCTAAATGTTTTATCCCTTTTAGAATGTTGGTATTTGGGACTTTGGCAATTATCAGACAGTGAAATATACATTTATTTCCTCTGTGTTATTTGGTCACATACATCCTTGTGAGTAGATCCAATCTTTGCTTTTTTCACTGAATTGTATCAGTGCCACAAGAAGATCTCAGAATAGTAGGGCTCAGGGCTATAAGCCATATGAGGTGGAATTGTGTTTTAAACTGATTAGAACATACAAGTCATTTTCAGAAATGTTTATAAAAATTAAATAGCTGTCTTTTATTTTAAGAATTAAATACCAGGAGATCACTTCTCTTTCACAGAAAAAAGTATATGACATTTTTCTCTATTCTCTTTATGTATGTGAAACCTTTGAGACTGTCATCATTGTCCGCTGTAGGACAAACATTCCCCAAATTCTTTTTCGTGAGGAGTGTTCATTCTGCTGCTGAGCAAATACCTTTCTTGATTCCCCACTTTGTAAGGAATATGTATCCCTTCCGAGGCACCTCACTGCAAATCAGCTGTAATGGAAGCCCTCACCGAGCTTTTATTGGGAGGATAAACACTCCAGTAGTTCCCTTCCAAAGTGTTGACCTGGCTTTTTCACAGCTGACTCAGTGGATCAGAGACTTTTAAGGCAGCCTGCCTGGCATTTTGTCACTGATCTCTGTAAAGATTTTCTAATTCTCATATGATTAGTAGTATAGGATGCTATTCATTGAGGAAAAACTAAAACATTTTTTTCTGTCTTGATGCCTAATTCAGATGTTAAATTGCTAAATCCATTTACTTTCCAGGTTTAGTCTCAAAGGCAAATAATGCCAGTATTGAACTACAGGCAGTTGATGGACAAAGAAAATGCCACTTAACTGCCTCTCCTTGCCTTTATGTGAAAACCAAACCAAAATCTTTTAATTTGCAGAGATCCAGCAATGTCATTAAACTGCTGAAAAACAATTTCCCTCCAGCAGGTTGTTGCCATATTGCTGAGACCAAAAGGCATCCTCAGGTCTTCTGGGGGTCTTGTTGGCTCTTCTAAAATGACATAACCCATTCTAAGATACATGCTCAACTTGCAGTTAAGTGAGCTGATGGTCGATTGGGATTGCAGGCATCAGGCAAAACCCCACAGATGACAGAGGAGTGCAGGTAAGGGTGGCCCCAAACCTGGAACAAACACCTGCTAGCAAAGGAGAACCCCAAGGAGCTGGCGGCTGGTGCCACAGTTGCCAACCCTGTCTTTTGCCCATCCCCAGCCCCCACCTGGCCATCAGGGAGGTGCAGAGAGCTCAGTTTGCCTGGCAAAGCTGCTGAAGAGCTGCTGGTCCCTGCTGGCACAGCCAGAGCTGGGGGTGGTGTTCGTGTTACCACGACCTGCTCGCTTCGTGATCCAAACGATTTGTACACAGGGGATGGAGCTGAGTGGACCAGAAGTGAGAAACGTGGTTTGACTGCATTTTTCCTGATTATACCAAGATTTTATCTCAGTTTCCTTTATAATTCTATCCTTAGTCTGTCTTCTCACCCATTTATCTGTCCATAGCCTAGAGCTGGTAGCTCCTCATTGCTCCTGTTTGTTCAATTTATTTGGTTGGCTTGTCTCACTAAGATTTAGTGAGAACACTATTCTGCAAAGCACAGGGTTCCACATGCCCAAAAGAGTCATTCAAGGGAGTTTGCTTGACACTCCCTGCCTGCAATCAAAAGGAAAAATGAGCATAGGGAAGCATATTTGATATACAGTTATGGGCAAATTTAAGTAGCTCTTAACACTCATATTGGATTCTCATGAGCAAATGATAGCGTAGACCTGTCTGCTGTCCTGCTAAAATCACTTACTGTCGAATGTAAAATACCTACTTGTACAGTATCAGCATGTTTAGAACTACTGCTGTTTTGTAAACTGATGATAGTGATTTACTTTGTGTTATTCAATTTAAAAAGAAATAGAGTTAAGCACTGGTTAGGAAATACAGCAGAGCCCTCCTATGAAATATGTATTTTCAAATCTCTCACTTGTTGTTATTGATGGTGATTCAATTCCACCATGAATTGCATTTCTAGTTTATATGCAGGACTGTTTTGGTTGAGAACACGACAGTGCCAGGTTCTGCAGCCTTGGCCTTGGCAGCACTCACAGCTGTGAACTCAGCTCTGTTGCAGCAATGTCCTGCCCTCTTGCCCTGTTGAGTTCAGCCCTCAAAAGCTCCTGGGTCCCATGGAGACAGAGTTGAGATGCTCCAGCTCATTTTTGTGAGCTGTTAGGTCGCTCCCAGCTCCTGCTGCTGAGTCAGCTGGTTGCTTTGGAAGATCAAGCCTTAGGAGACCACTTCTTCTCTGGCTGTAAACGTGCCTTTAGTGTTTTCTCCAAAACACCCTTCGCAAGATGCAGTTAGGATTTAGATGGTGAAGGGTTAATAGTGTCAGCACAGAGCTTAAGGAGTTAAATAGACACAGATCAAAATACTCCAGTGTCTAGAGGGATGTGTTTAAATGAACACTGCAAGGTTGGCAGGCCTCCAAATTAGCATAGTTTAAAGAATTCAAGGTACATTTAATTGGATCCTTCTAATCCCTTTTCCCTTAGAATGAGCATTTTAACAGTTTAATTCCTTTTGCAACCCCCACATCCCTTACTCCAGCGGCCCATCTAAAATAAATACTGTGAACTATAAAAGGCCTAGAGAAGTTCTTGCTGAAGCCAGTGGCAACAGGATGGAGTCCTCAGCACTGCGCTCCTCTGGGTGTGATGTTTGGAATGGCAGAGAATAGCAGCCTTGCACCCAGCAGGTTCAGCCGCTGCCTGCACGAGGAGCCTCGGTGGCTGTGTGGGGACAGAGGTGGCAGCTGTTAAATCAGTGGGCACAGGGTGGGAGCCGGAGGCAGCACAGGGTCCGTGTCCAGGTGCCCAGGGATTTCCCTGGGTGCCAGGACAAGGAGGTGGTGGCTGGGCAGGGGAAGGTGCCCCATTGTTTGCCAGAGCAAGGTGGGGGAAGCATGCATGAGAACTACAGGCCAGGACTCTGTTTTAATGTATTTAATACACTTTAATTACTAGCTGGTAAGTGAACTGACTAACTGGCTGTTTTGTGATGGCCTTTTTACTGCCTTTAATGGCCCTTGTTCAGTGTTTGGCTCCTGACATGGATTGTAAGCTCCCTGGGGCAGAGAAACACTGGGAAACACTTCTTGAGAAAAACCTGGACAACAGCTCTGTTGGGTTTAACCTTGTCTTCTCAGTGAGCAGATCAAACCAGAATTCTAGTTTCCAGGAATCTGCAGTCGTTTGAATGTGAAACTGAATACCAGTAAAATGTCAGCCCTCATCCTGCACTTCCCAGAGGGACCATGGTGTTCATACAGTTGTGAATGAGGCTCGCTGAAGGTACAAGATCCTTAACATGGATATACCACGACATGGTATAACATGAATAACCAGTTCCCCGACAGCAAAGGTGCCTCAGTAAAAGCAGCCTTCAAAGCTGGCCAGTCCCTGTGTCAAAGCCAGACTGGTTCATTTATCACCTAGCCTAATGTCAGAAATTAAACTTTGAGCTCTCTAAGTACTGTAAAATGTCATTATTAGTTATTTTTTATGGAAACAATTACAAAAGTGCTTCATTTTTTACATGGATACAATTGTCTCCTCCAGCTGTTGTGCTAGTTTAGACTACATTGTCACCTACTTCTTCAGGCACCTTGCTGAAGAAGACAAGAAGACTCTCAGAGGCAGAGACATTTCACAGGGTGGACAGAGATCGCTCCATTTCATGCAGCAGAACCCAGAAGTTCTACAGCAGGTGAATTCACAGTGTTTTCTATGGGGTGTTATTGTATCTCTGAATTCTCCTGGGTTTGGGGGTACTTAACACCAGGTAGCATTGGCTATTTAGTGACACAACAAATCTCCCTACGCTGGGATGCAAACCTGAGTAGCTTCAGCCGTGTTCTCATGACAACCAAGGACTGAACGTATTTTTTGTCATTCTGAGCAGTGTGGGCTCTGTACATGGCTGTACAGCATCTGACAACTGGGTGTTTCATTTTTGCT
This sequence comes from Oriolus oriolus, assembly GCA_013400235.1. Lineage (NCBI taxonomy): Eukaryota > Metazoa > Chordata > Aves > Passeriformes > Corvidae > Oriolus > Oriolus oriolus. The sequence goes on along the minus strand of VXBT01001731.1, from coordinate 56,752 downwards.
CATAAAAAGTTGTGTGTGGGATCATCAATACATTTCTATAGACAAATGGGAAGGAAAGTCTCTAAAGTATTTTAGGAGGAAGAAGAACAAATTCTGGCATTGAACTACACATCTTGATAATGAAATGTGTAAATCGAATGTCTGTATGCTGTCAAGCTTGAATATTTTATTTTGCAGTAGATGACTCAGTGGGATTCTTTTTCTATTAATGGTAAATACAATAGAAATTAAATCTCATGCTTCTGAAAAGAAAGTGGCCACTGTACTGCTTAGGAGAGATTGCCCCTTCTCAGCTCCCTCAGGTTTTCACAGCCCAAGTGCATTACAGGGAGACAGAGATGTTCATAGCTACAGATCGCCACGTTTGCTCCATGCCACATGCCCTTAAAATCTCATTAAACTGTTTGAAAATGCTCATTTCCTAGAATCTCAGGATTCCTAATGCAGTTGCAGAGTTGCCATTTAAGGAGGTGTGTTCCACTGGTCAGGAGGCTTTTAACGAAAACAGGAGTTAACTAAATGCAAATGATGAGTATGGTCATTTGTGTTTCCCTGCTAGGTGGGTGTCATTTGTAGAAAACCTGGCATACAGTCACCAGTTGCTGTTGCCATTTGCTTACTGCTCTAATTGAAGGTGAAAAGGAACTAATGGTAGCTAATATAATCCTGGCACTATATTCCGAGAATATTAATGGTGTTTATTATTGACATCATTACCAGAACAGGATGATTCCCTTGTCATATTACAGGTTCTTATGCTTTACATGTCTGACAGGGGTTTCCTGGAAGCAGCAGTGAGCGTTTGGGGCTGCTGGATGGCTCCACACTGTACTACACGTGCGGCGATTGAAGGGGTAGAGCAGCAAGCTGGGCGCTGGGCTGCCTTCCATTTGTGGCAATCCTGATGTAATACTTTGTCTGTTAATATGCAGTAATCTTTCACTTTACAGCGTATGACTAGGCAGCGATCTGTCTTTATTAACTTCAGATTCTGCGGAATACATTGTATTTATTTTGAATGCAGGCTTTCACATACTCTTTTAAATATTAATGGCTGGTCTCCAGCAGTCAGCATAAATATGATTTGCATTAGCACTAGTCATATCATATTGAGTGCCTTTGATGTCAACTATTCAGGGTACTAATACCTGACATCATCTCCCGAGGTCACTGACAACTTTGACCTTTATTCTCATGCACAGTTTCTGTAGTCTCAGAAGCTCTTTTGAATTGATTTGAAATTTTGACTCTTCCCTTTATGAGGCAGTAAAATTGATAATTATTCAGATGGGAACTGAGCACTGAGCGAAAAATCAATTCCACCCGCTCTCTGCTGCGTATAAAATTACTTCTGAGTCTGCCGGACTGAACGGATGGCCAAGGTAAAAGCAGCAGGCAGGAATAGTGGAGAGGATTAGCTGGACGAAACTAATAGCCTAAAGGGATGGCTTTGGAGATGAGGGAGTGTGCCGGTTGGGGGTTATTATTAGCAATGATGGGACTCATTGATCATATGTTTACATCAGGTTTCCATTGGGTTATAAATCAGCCCTGAATAGAAACGGAACCCAGGGCCTGGTGCGCTACCGGGGGGACGGCGTATTAGATTATTCTCACTTTCACACTCGGATGAAAAGTGAGACATTGATTATTCATTGGCTGGCCATTAAACGCTGGGTTTATAGACGATTTGACTATCATGGAAGCTAATGAACAAGATTGCTGCTTCCTAACCAGCGGTTTCAGTTTTCAGGACATCTGTTTGGGCTCAGTAATGCGTAACCCTGTTAAGGAGTGGGTCACAGACGCTTAACGGCGCTGAAAACCTGGGGCCTGGTGGCAAACTGTGCTCCGGTCTGGAGGTTTGGGAGCTCGGTACCTGCGCCGCTGCCGCGCTCCCAATCGGGAGTCGGGGCTGCCATGGGGGCTCCGGCAGCAGCCGGACAATGACCCGGCCCCAGCCGGACAATGACCCGGCCCCGCTCGGGCCCCGCAGTGCCGCGCGTGCCTCGGGCCCGGCGGGGGGGCTCGGGCAGCGCCGGCCCCGGCCCCCGCCCAGCGCCCCGAGGAGGGGCACGCNCAGGGGCAGCTCCGCGGAGCCGGGGCCCTCCCGCAGCAGGAACCGCCGCCCGCCCGGCCGCGAGTGCGGGTGTCCCGCTGTCCAGCGCCCGCCGCCGGGCGCGGCGTCACCGCTCCGCGCCTCCGGAGCAGCTGCATCACTATCATCACCATCATCACCATCATCACCATCATCACCATCATCACCATCATTATCATCACCACCACCCCGGCCCGCGCCGCTGCCCCGCCCTGCCCAGCGGGGCGGTCACGGTGCGGCCGCTGCGAACAGCGCTGTGGGACCGCGCCTGGGGCGCTCACGGCCCCTGCCCCGAGCGGCGGAGCTGTGGGATCACCCCCTTCTTTCCTGCCTTGCTCCCTCACGTGTGCCCCGCAGCAGCTCGGGGCTTTAATGACGTGACTGTACAAAGAGAGGAGCAATAGGGAACATGGAGGTGAAACAGCTCCGTAATTGCTCGGGAGCAAGTTTCGGCATCCTTGGGAAGCTCGGCAGTGGCTGTTGGCTCTGGCCGGGTTGTGCCGTGTCCGGGCTCGCAGCCCCGGGCGAGCAGCCTGAGCTCCATCTGCAGACAGCCCCTTGGTGAGGGGATCTTACAGCCACACGAATTAACGTGTGGAGTAATTTGAGATATATGGGTAGAACACAGTATTAAGTTTACTGCACTCAACTATTCCTGTTATGTTCTGTTCTAAGCACTTTAATAAATAATTTTTAAAGGCTTCTAGTTTGCTGTTATTCTGGGATTGAGAATTGAAGCCTCTGCTGCTTCACTTTATAAATGAAAGTGTAATTTTTGGTCTTAAGAAGCTACCTTTATCTTCTGTTAATGCTGATCTTGCTGAACTGTACACATTAGGCTGTTAGCTCAACTTTAGTGTAGTAAAATACTATTCCTGTTCTTTCCAAAAATCAATGAGTTTTGTAGCATCTTTCACCTGCAGTTCTAGCACATGTTCATAAGAGTCAGGCACGATAGGTAAAGAATTCTGGCTCGCACAGCCATCTTTGAAATGATTCTGTGCTGGGTGCAGAGGGGATAAATGTTTGGTTGGCTGAATGGAAACAGGATTTCAGTGGTATTCCAGTATTCACTTGCTTTCCTGGGTGTTCCTTGGCCAGGGATGTACAGTACAGGGAGGCCAAGTGAGGGAGGGCAGTGCCCAGTGATTACTTGCTGTGCATCAGTTCCAGAAAAATCCCGTGGACAAGAATGAGCCGAGTTTCCGACGAGACTGAGCGCTGTAGCAGTGTTTGGGTTCCCCTGGCCCCTGGCTGCTAGCAGGGTCGCTCAGCCCGGGTGGCCCCAGGAGGGGCCAGCGCTGGCAGAGAGAGGTTTTGGGGCTGGGTGTCTGTAGGACGAGGCTGTGCCCGAGCTGAGCCCTTCGAGGGTTCAGCATTGCAGGGGGCAGTGCTGGAGGAGGGCACCGTCTGCAGGGATGTGGGAAGAGCCAGCATTCCCTGCCGAAGGAGAATCTGGCGGAATACAAGAGCTGGAGAGGCACCTCTGGGAAAGGAATGTCGCCGTAGGTGGGTCGGAAGGTGCGTGGGTGAACAAAGACCAGAGCCAGGAGTCAGGAGCCAGGATGGGGTGGAAAGTGCCGGGCAGGAGGAGGGTGTGTGGTGTGACGTCCTGGGGCAACTCGCCTGGGCTGCCCAGTGGGGCAGAGTGTGGCCAAGGACTGCCCCCAGTGACGGGAGGCACTAAGTGAAGCAGCAGAGCAGGCACTGCCTGGCAAGTGGAAACCAGGAAGCAGAGGTGCCACTTGCAGTGAAAAATCAAGTGGCATTACTACAATAAGAAAGTATTATAAATTGCAACTTTCCTTTTTTCCCTTTTATGCAATAAAATAAGTGACATTTTTGTTTTTTGGATAAACCTCAGTGCCATATACAGCTAGTGGGGAGTTATGCACAGTAATGAAGATAAAAACCTGCAGTGGAGCTGTGTTTATAACACATGCTTCATGGCCCAGGCAGCAGCACTTGCATATAAGCACACCACAAAGAAATCTAAATGGCACTGGCAGAGGGTACTTGTGCAAGATGTTGAGTACCCAAGACCCTCACTCATATATGTGAGCATATACTTCATTTTAAGAGCAGATCAAACCCACAGGTGTGATTGTTCCTGTGCTTAAAATCAAATGTGTCTAAAGGCTCAGTTGAACCAGGATGAGGGTGCTCAGCTTTTGCTGGCTCAAGGCTCGAAAGTTTTGATACAACAGTGAGAAGGATTTTCCCTTGACATCTGTTTCAGCCTCTTAGCCCAATTTAAAAATGTTATCCAATACTACCATAACTTTCTTTATTAATTGAAAGGGATGGAGATATACCAGCTGTAGCCAAGCCAGCAGAGATTTGGGTGGCTAAGCAACAGAAAAGGCACCATATTGAGTGAGCCAAAATTCAGTCTCAAAGTCATTTATTTTAACCAGTGACAATACGTTTAGACTCTAGTGTTTCAATTTGATTGATGGTTTAATATCATATATAATCTTTTTAATGAAGGAACCCATTTAAATATGTTAACATTTGCACTAGTAGTCTCCCATGTACATAACTGCATTTAATCATTACTCTGATTGTTTTTGTAGTTGTGTAATTTGCATCAGCAAAATAACTATGTCAGAGCTGTGTTATCTTAATGAAAACTACGGTTACCTCTCTTTTATACACGCTTCTTACTGTTCATGTATAAAAGTGGCAGCAATCCCAGTCTCAAGTATATTGCTAAATGTATAGTTATCACTACGTGTGCTGTCAATTAAGAAATAAAAAAAATTAATGAGCTTAGTGTCTTTTCTAATTCCGCTTTGTTTAAAGCCTCATTGTGATTCGTTATCATGTGAATTGAATAATTTAATTTTAAGACTTTTAATGTTAAAATACATCATCATTAGTGATGTATCTGAAGATTTCACGGTCTTAATAATGGCGCTAAATCAAATTGGGAATCCCCTCTTAATCATCCAAGCTGTGCTCTAGCTCGCACCAGCAGTTTGGGGCTGGGGAGAAGTTTAGTTCCGCCCAGGAACACGCATTGTACCAGCGCGGGGAGGAGCACAAAGCTCCCGCACGCCGCGCGAGGTGTCGGCGCTGCAGGGCCCCGGGCGAGGCAGCTGCTCTGTGTCTGCTTTTGTTTATCCCTTGCTGGTTTGTGTAGCCTTTAGGCCAGCACATGAAACAATCGCTTCTACAGGGTCAGCTGCTGGTCAGAAGCAAAGCAAGAAAAGACTTTGCCTTAAAACGCCTCAGCCATCATTTCAGTGCAGCTGGCACCTGCTACTGGTGCGCAGCGGGAGGGTGAGGGGTCAAAGAGGCAGTTGTTCTAAACTCAGTGATGGCTTAAAGGGACTTGTAGATTAATCTGCTTTATTAACTTCTGTATATTAGATAACTATTGCAGTGAATGACAGTCCGTCTTTCTGAATAAGTCCCTTCACCTCATTCTCTTTTAAATTGGCTTTTGAGTAATGAATATTAAATAGAATACATTTCAGGGTAATTAAGTGGAAACATTAGGATGATGTTGTTTTACAATCATATCTGTAAGTTTCTTGTGTATTTATCTTGCAATATTACTGTTCATTGCTTTTTGCTAGCAGAACAAAAAGCATAAATGTTTCAATTAAACAAGAGGAACTGGCTGTATCTCTCACTAAACTCATGTCTTTGTGCTGCATAAATATTTTGTAAAAGCAAGTAAGTTTAGGGAGAAATATAAAAATGTTTTATTCCTTGTTTACTCCCTGCAATGTAATACTTTACTTGGAAATGTTCAATTTCTGCTGGCCGTGGTTCTCTTATATAAAACACTAAGAGGTGTTGGTTTGGGGAAGGTCAAAAAATATCACTGTTCCATGGAATCTAACTAGTGATATGAATAGCACCAATAATTTTGTAAAGTTCACATTATAATTCAAAATCCAGTTAGAAGTGATGCTTGCAGTCTGGAAAGAAAGCAATATCTTTACAAAATGGATAGGGAAAGGTAACAATCCATTCTAAGATCTGCTACTGGCAGATTTGCCATCTGAGTGATGAAACTCGCTCTCCATAAACGAACCCCCTCCCCCATTTGGAAAAAAACCCTAAATTTAAAATTCTAGAATAGCAGCAGCTTACAAGGATGCTTAATTGCTATTGGATCTGACAGCAGCAGCCGAGATGGTGCTGGTTTGGAGACGCAGTATTGGGTGAGGCGGTTCCTGGGCGTTCTGACTGGGAGTCAGAGCAAAGGCATGTGGCAGGTGAAGGGGCTGGTTTGTGCCCAAAATTCTGTAGTGACTCCAGACACTAAATATGTGTCCCACTTAATCTTGGCAGCTGTCTGATTTTCAGGACTCTGCAACTGAACCTCAAAATCCACATTTTTCCTTGCCTAATGCTGTTGGTTTTGTCTGTTTGTGATCCTGAGAGACATTTGTGTGCTCAAGGCGTCTTCTGAAATCATGGCATCCAGCTGGGTTTTCTTCCTTTGTTGTTTACTTGTTTGGAGTTTTTTACTGAGAATTGAGATTCTCGTGTATTTGCATGTCTCCAGGAACCTTCACAGATTTAAAATAAAACACATTTTTAAAAAAACGCAGTGTCACAATGGATTGATGAGATTTGGGAATGCTGTTACTTTCTCTCAGCTTAGCCTAGCATTGGCTAGGTAAGCTTAGTTTCACTTGAGCAAATCCTCCCAGTGCTTTGCTGGGCACATCAGGGGAGAGATTTGAGTGGCTGGAAGAGCACCACACACAAAGGGCTGCAGCAACACGGGGTTTGACCTTTCAGTAGAACCATGTTTCTGAATTCATAAGTCATTTTCCTTTAAAAAAAAAATAAATAGAAAAAATTAAAAATGAAGTGTGTGCAACCATTCTTTAAAATCTTTTTAGTGTGACAAGTAAAGTAATTTTCCATTGATACTTAAAAGTCCATCTGCAGAAATTCAGGCAGAATGTTAGAGAGATGCAATATCTATTGAAATGTTGAGTGTCAAACTGCCAGGGTAATGTATTTAGTATGAAATATAATATTCAGTGCATTTTGTTTTGATGACTGCATGAAATAGCCGTGTGCTCTTAGCCTTTGTTGTTGTTGTTGTGAAAGATGATATTCACTGCCAAGTGTTGGTGGCTGCTCAGGACACAGGAGCAATATGCTTATTACCAGCTTTATCATCTGTCTTTTGTGTTTATTTGCAAAAGCTTTGGTTACAGTTCAGTTCATCAGGATAACAAAAGCACTTTTAATTGTTCCACAGAAGAAACTAGAATCAGTTTATGAACACTTTGAAAACAGAAGCGGCTTGCAATCTGTTAGGCAATGGGTAATTAACACTCGTTTTAGGCTTTTTAAGTTGTGTGCTGCTCCAGTGCTCTGCTCCAGCCAGCGGAAGGGTCACTGCGCCCTCCAGACCATCCTGGCACAGTGGTCACGGCCGAGCTGCTGCCTTTCTCCCGCTCTCATTTCCTTCAAGGGGTGGTGTAAAGCCCACCTGCTCTGAGCCCACCCTGAGCCCGCCCTGAGCCCGCTCTGAGCCCACCCTGAGCCCATCCTGAGCCCGCTCTGAGCCCACCCTGAGCC